>VUQR01024827.1:8793-37977 GCA_015108515.1 Hemichromis elongatus | reverse complement strand
TTTTTTTCCCTCTTTTTTTTTTTTTTTTTTTTACCACTGATTTAAGTGAAATATGGAACATAATCTAAATGAATTTTTAATTTAATATATTTAACTGTAGACTGGAAACTGTGTCAAAGATCATATATTTGCCTGTCCAAATACATGATGTTAATTATTCATGACTGTTTGTACCATCTTATTTACCGTGAAAAATAACTTACAGTGGTGTGAAAAAGTTGTTTTTCCCCATTTCAGATTTTTTTTTTATTTGTCACATCTACATGTTTCAGATCAGCAAACAAATTTTAATAGAATTTTAAGACAAAAATAATTCAGGTAATTACAAAATGCAGTTTTAAATGAAGATTTCCAAACCTACCTGAGCCTGTGTGACAAAATCATTGACATGTATCAGTCGGGAAAGGTTTACAGTAGTACAAAGTCATTTCTAAGACTCGAGTGAACCACCATGAAAGCCATCATTTACAAATGAAGAAAACTTGGAACAGTGATGAACCTTCCCAGGAGTGACCAGCCTATGAAAACAACTCCAAGAGAGCATCATGACTCATCCAGAAGGTCAAAAAAGAACCCAGAATAACAATGAAATACATCACGTACCTCAGTTTCAGTCAGAGTTCATGATTCAACAATAATAAAGAGAATAGACGAAAATGGCATCCATGGCACAGCTCCAAGGTTAAAAACACTGCGGACCAAAAAGAACACAAAGGTTGTTCACATGTTTGTCAAAAAACAAGGAAAAAATAACATTTTATGATCCCAAAGACCTCTGGGAACGTATTCTGTGCATTCATGAGACGAAAGTTAAACTTCTTGGAAGTTTTGAGTCCCGTTACCTCTGGTGTAAAATCACAAAGCATTCAATAAAAAGAACTGTCAAACATGTAGGTGGTCGTGTGACGGGCTGGGGCTGCTTCGCTGCAACAGGACCTGGACGACTTGTCGTAATTGATGGATGCATGAATTCTGCTCTAGAATGCACAAACTGATGTCCTGTGAAGGCCATCAGTTTGTGCATGAAGCTCAAGTTCACTCAGGTTAAGACAGTTCTGTAAATAAGAGTGGACCAAAATTCCTGCACAGCCAAGTGAAAGATGCATTGCCAGTTATCACATTATGCTTAATTGCAGTTCTTGCTGCCAAAGGTGGCACAACCAGTTTTTTTGGTTTAGGAGGTAAAGGGTTTTTCACAAAGAGCCAGGTAGGTTTATTTCCTTTTAATAAATAAAATCATCATTTAAGAACTGCATTTGATGATCTGAAGCGTAACAAATATGACCGAAAATGAGAAATCAGAAAGGGGGAAAATCCTTTTTCGCCTCAAAAGAAATGAATTATTTTGCAGCTGAAAATTTCACCCTTGATAGCCCTTAAAGACTTGAAGGTTGCAGAAACAAAACCAACATCCCTCACTTACTAAGATCTTATTTCTCATGTAAAACTGCCTGCATAGCTGCTCTTTTAAGAAAACACAGTTATTAAAAATAACAATGTCTGCAAGTGCGTGTATGTACGTGTTTCCTGGGAAATTTACCCCTTTGATGCTCTCAGATTAGTAATCCCCCCGAGTTGTGGTTGTGAATGTGGTGGTGGTACTTGTGACCTGGTGGGTGGGTGTTTTATACTGCAACCTGCATGCTAGTTCAAAGCCCCCTGTGCAGTACGAGGGGGATAAGAGGACACATGAAAGCAGCACTCGACAACGTGTACCGTCTAAAAGATCACAGGGGCAAATAGCAAGAAAGGTGCACCAACATAAACAAATCAAACACACCTACATTTTAGTTTGTCCACTGAAGTGCACCCACATGTTGGGGGCTCTTAACGGCACTGATGTAGCAGATGTATCGAGCAAGATAAGTACTTTGGAGGGTTACTGACACAAAGGTTTGCTACTTGCTAATGTACTACAGAGAAAGGAAATTTAATTTTTGGAAAATAATTCACTAACTCTTGAGTTATCTGGCTTAATACATTCATTACCTTTTTTTTGTTTTATGTTTTTGCAGAAATAGATGTTTGTCTTTTGGAAAACGTCCTCATCATTTTTCATATATCCATCTAGCGTGTCAAACTTGACACTCGACAATAGGAATACTGACAGTCATGTCTTTTGAAAAAGCCAGGTTGTTTGAGTATTTTAGCACACTGAGATCCCAGGCGGGCTGTAGCTTTATAAAAGCCCTGTATTGTATTTCTTTCCTGTGCCAGAGCCCGTTTCCCGTGGCGGTGCTGTGTCAAACAACGATGACCCTCTGCTTCCTGCAAGTCGCATGTAGACAGGCCTGCCACGAGCCCTGGGGCCTCACCGTCAGCCACCGAACAACCTCCAAGCCCCTGCCTCGTCTGTCTGTTTTCAAGTCGTTTGCCACCTTGCCCTTTCTGGATCTCACTTTTTTTTTCTCCCACTTCACGTTTCCCGTAATTTCTTGCCTCCCTTTAACTGTTTTTTTATATCTTTTTCTTCCCTCACCTCTCTTGCTCCTCTCTCATCCCCTCCATCCCTAATTTATCACTTGCGACCTCCTGTTTCTCCTTCGTGTTTCCCTGTGTCTACACCTCCTTTCCTTTTTGTATCCCTTCTTCCCTCCTCCCTTTGTCCCGCCGTCCAGGTCAGAAGATGGTCTGTCAGACGTTTCCTGTGCAAGCTGCACAGAGGGGGATTTCTGCAGCTAAAGTCAGTGACGCCCTATAGAAACGCAGAGACACGTATAGTCATGTTTGCGCATTTGATAAAGTAAAAACATCTTATGGAAAATTTTGGCTTTTTCAGCATATTTGGACAAGCAGTTATCTGATCCGCCTTTAAACGGAACCTTCAGTTAAAGGTAGCTTCTCAGAACTCATCCACAAGAAAACTAGCAACATGTTAGATTCTCCAAGATGTTTGTGAGTTTATTGGACATTTCAAATCCTCCCATGCCAATCTGGGGTCTGTTTAGGCCTTTCCACAGCCGATCAGCCAACTCTTCTTTCTGGGACATTCCTTGGTGGATTTCCTAATGCGATCTGGATAATTACTCTGTTGAAATGTTCCTGTCAAGTTCAACTTAAACTTTCAAACAGCACTCTTTGATATGATGCTCAATTCATAGTCGAATCTGTGAATGCACTCTGCCCAGTTAGTTAGGCAACAAAGAAACCCCAAACCATAACATTTTTGCCACCGTGCTTCACAGATGATTTGACGTCCTTCCCCTGAAAAATCGCCTATGGTCTGCATCGAACTGGTCTAACGTCACTGCGGACAAAACTCTAACATCCATCTGTCCAAAGCATTATTATTTAGAAACTCTGGTTTTGCTTTTCCTGCAACACCTAATGTATGTACTTACACAGAAATAATCACAAGAGTTTCCTCCTGGCACTTGAATAAGATCATGACAAATATTGAAGATTTATTTTTTCATTAAATGATGTTTAAGCCTGTTGTGAATGTTTTAGTCACTCAGGTCATCATCAATTGAAGTTCCAGTCTCCTATATTTTTCTTTCTCTTCAATATAGTCTTTAATAATTCTCACATTCTTTATCTTTTTTTATATCTTTACATTTGAGTCTTTATTCATCTTCTGGTTTGCACACTGTAGGTTACAGAGGAACTCTGTTTCGTCGTGTTTATATGGCAATTGTGCCTTTGGTAGTTCTTACACAGAAATTGTTATTTGCAAATAATTGGGAGATTGTATCACAGTCACAGATACCTAAGATCTTTTTTTCCCCCCCAGTAAGTCCTTTAGAAAGAGATGCCTAACACTTGGCACAATAGCATCACACATTTCAACGTCAAAATAAAGGCATATTGTAGATGTGAGAGTTTAAGTAAGAGCTCGTAATGTCTGCAACTACCTTCACAAAGGAGAACCCAATCTAGACAATTTGATTCTAAGCTTATGAATTTGACTTACTTTTTCCAATGATGTGTATAAACACACCATTAAACAGCAACAAAGTTTTGGTGGGGGTTATGCAAGGGATTTTCTTTTTAAACTGCATTCAGTTTTTCTCTACACAAAGAAAACATGATTGTATTGGGAAATAGGATCCTACTGTGCACTGTTGAGCTTGTCTGTGGGATACCATGTAACTTGTGGGAAAACTGCTGAGAACACACAGAGAAGAAATAAGGCTATCAATGCTCCGTCTAGAATAAACAAAAACAAGCACGTGTACTTTTATATATATTCTCAGAGATCGTCAGCAGAAAACTGTCCATTTTAACTTAATTGATTTTGCACCATGAAAAGGATTGTAAAAAAGGGGATTTGAATCATAGATAAAAACCCGAGGGCCACGTCTCTGCTGAGTATGAGAAAGCTGTCAAATTTTATGTTACCATTTTCCCCACAGAAGTTACCCACATGGCCAGGTCAGACACTCGTCTCAAATCGCAACTGCTACTGCCAGTACAGATTTTAAAAAGTTGCTAATGACGGCCGAGACAAACTCTGAGCCTTTACAGTAAATTGTCTTCAACCGGTCTCCCTCGCCACACTGTAGATAAGCTCAGATGCTGGACAACATCCCAGTGATACGTGAGCACACGTGTGTGTACATTGGCACGGTGTTCCATGTTCCATAGACCAGCGGGCCACTTTCAATAGGCTTCTCACCTCCTTCCACTCAAGGTCATGAACACGTGCGCCGACAGCAATAAACACACTTCACCGTGCATCTCTGAAAACTACCCTTCTGGTCTTCTTCCAGTCCAGGTCACAGGCAGGAAGTGAGCCGAAAGAAAACGAGGAAGCAGAAGCAGCGCTCTCTGGCTGCAGGTAGTGACCCTGAACCCTGACCTTTAACCTTGCTTTGAATCGCTTTGACAAAACGCAGATGTGCAGCTCCAAATAACCTTAAAGTTTGTTTTTTTTAATTCGGAAATGTTTAAATATGTTAAAGCGTAGCAAATGTAAAAAAGACAGAGAAAGCTCCTTTATAATTTATCTCTTTATTTTCAGACAACAATAACAGTATGTTGCTTTTGTTCACTTTTTTACATTTACAGAAGTGGTCTGAAAGCTGTATGGACTCATGGACTTTGTTCCTTAATCAAACTATTGGACAATGTTTGAGGTACAGCTGCAAAAAAAAAATGACTGTTCAGGCATGAACCCTGTCCAAATCCAGCATCCTTTATGCTCATGTTTGCAACTGAGAAATTCAAATCCCCGAACTATCCTAGAAGTATCAACAGTCACAAGAAGCCTAGCTGTTTTTGGACAGAGCCCACGGCTTTGGAGGGTGACTGATTTTCCAGAGCTGCCTCACCAGTTCCAGAAGAATAACCTGCTGCCATGTTTGGCAGGCTCCAGCTTGCCCTCGATGGTTTGGTTGGGCTCTGGACGAGGCCTAGAGTGGTAGGGGTTCTCTGGCAGGGGCCGCGAGGTCGCCACTTTGGTGACCTATAAAGAAAAGCATCACACAAACCATAAGTTCTCAGACATACACAGTATAAACACACTGAAGCATCACTCAAATATTAACTGACACACTGATGTCAAACATGGCAGCTGTTAGGAAACAATATATTGCATGGTCTGCGCCCATCTCTGACAAGAGATTATGCTTAAACCGCACGATAAGTCCAATGAAACCATACAAGTTGTCAACAGCTGAAGCACTAAACATTTAATTAGCCTTTCACTGGGTCTTTCATCTCACCCCTTGCCATGATTTATACCCCTGCACCTCTTTGTTTCCCCCAAACCACCCAGGCTCTCCCCTGTATTGACCCACCTTCACACCATTTGCCTCCTAAACTCAACTTTCCAACAAAAAACAGTGTGTTAATTTAAGTTGTCCAAAATGGGTAACAAAAATGTTTTAAATATATAAGCAGCCAGAAACTCGGTCCAGATGGACATTAAACCAGAACATTTTTCACAGTTTTACAAAGTCACATTTTTGTTCTTTTCTTTGTCTGCTCACATGTTTGAGTCGGTGCACAATATCTCAGTCTAACAAGTGAAAGACAGCCAGAAAGTTGATTACAACCATTCACACGCTCCCAGGTTTTAGGTTTTTCTTTTTTTTCGCAGAAGTCCTTTTAAAAGACTACATAAATAAATGTCTAATAATCTATTGTTGGCGTCGGTTTTTGGCTGAGTTTTGATTGCTGATACCTAAATTAGTGATTGCCAGTGTTATACAAGCCCCTTAAAAATGTCGGTTTTATGAAAAGAGGAAAAAAAAAAACAAAGCAGCATAAAACTATTTGCCTGCTCAGAACTGTAGCTGAATGAGACTGCATAAGATGCAATCATACATACCCCACAATCAACATGAATAGAGCCCATCAACCGAGCTACAGTACTCACACTGCAAATGCACAAGTTAATCCCTCACCAGTCTCACCTTAGACAGATCTCCCAAGTCAGGTCTCTCCCATCCCAGTTTCTCAAGGACGCAGCTGTCGAAAGCATGCTGCTGTTTACGGCAGTGACGGAGTTCTGCCAAGTTTGAGTAATCCAGGCAGGTCCAGTACTCCGTGAAGGACTCGGCACAGTTCCCCTTGATTTGCCTAAAAGGCGCAGTGCAGACAAACACACATCATAACATGCAGGAGCAGGATTAATCTTCATACAGACAGAATCTGCAATGCATGAAGTGGAAATCTTTCTCTTAAAATATAATGATATAATAATCCATCATTCAAACATTAAAACCACTGAGAGATGAATTTCATAATATTGACCGTAGTGTTTAAATTCAATGTTATCTGGGAAATGATGCTGGCATTTATGTGACTAGCACTTTCATGCACACCACCCATGCACCACCTATGTCGCAGACGGAGACCAACACACCCATTGCTAACACCTCCACCCCCAAAAAGTGAAATCCCTACCGGACAGCAGTGGCTTCCACCCTGCGGGCAAATGTGCCCTGTCAGAATGCAAAAACTGCTCCTGAATGATTCAGCCTAAGCCACTGGCCTGAACTCAAAGTTCCTAGATCCCAATCTGGGAAGTTTGGAGGAAGCAAACTAAGTCAGATGCACAGAGGCTCCTCTCCACATCCTACAGGACTCAAAAGGATTTACTGCCAACTTGCAGGACACCAACCAGAGATCTCATCAATTCAGCAACCGCTGAGAGTTATTCTAGTGGGGGATGAGGGGTACCTATACAATATTAGGCAGGTCATTTTAATGTTTTGTTGCCTGGTTGTATGATACTGGTGCTGACAAGTGGGACTTTCAAAAGAATGCATATTGTAGGGGCTCTTAATGGACAGAGCTGCTCAAATTCAAGAAACCAAATGTATTAAGGAACTTTTATCAGCGTACGGTTACTCTGCTTGTGAGTGGTCACTTTTTACTTGTTGATTGAATCTGATTGCTATGGGACTGGTTTTCTATAACAAGGACTCCGTGAACACAACTAAAGGTGGCTGGCAGTTGCCAGAAACACCAGAGAATCAAAACAGGCCCCTGGTGCAATTACAACTTTTCTCAAATCTATCTTCATTATCATAATTGCAGGTTTTTCTCTCACAAAAGCACCTCAGTTACTGCACAGGCGTCACAACATAACCAAAGCTCAGAATAAAACTTTTCAGTAAACACAGACACTCCACTTAAAAGTGAAAAAGGCCAGACCACAAAGTTTTATGGACACAATACGCTTCATGGGTAATTTTCTTATTCATGTTCTAAAACGGCCACTTTTTCTACTAAAGAGAGGGAAAATTAGTGGAGTGTTTTCTACATCACGCTTAATGAGCTCAAGTTGATGATTTGTTCTTATGTTTTTGGAGAACTTAGAGAAAAAGCTGAATAACCCAGAGAACAGAGAAATGAAAATCGGGAACTGATTTTTATAAAGACAAAATTAATATATTGATCGATAAGGAAAGAGGAGATGATAACATAATAAAAGCTTTGCAGAAATAAAGAGTGACTGAACAGGACAATGATGCAAAGTGCAAGCTGCTGTGTGATTATCACAAATTACACAATGGAAGTAACTGAAATTTTGATGAAATTTTTTTTTCCATCTCATTAAAAAAATGTCGCTGCACAAATCAACCATCAAAATGCAACAAGATTTACTTTAAAGGTTGCGTCCCATAATTTACTGCACAAGTTGAGCACTCCTCTTCCCCCATCTTACATTAGGACAGTGGTCCTCAAAGTGTGTGGTGTTACCTGGCAGAAAAGTCAGGTGGAACTAGTGTTTAACATCGCAATCACTTTTACGGTGGAACAAACAAATTCGCGGCAGTTACCTTAATAATATGCGCATCCGCTGAAAAGCTGCAGTCGCGTGTGTAAGTCGCAATAAGTCGACAGCCGCGATAAAGAAGTGTACGTCCACATGTTCGCACTGACCAGTACACTTCTTTATCGCAGCTGTCGACTTGCACATGCGGCTGCAGCTTTTCGGCTACAGCCTACGTACATCAACAATAACAACAACAACAACAACAGGACCCAGTTCATTCTGTTTTAAGCCGGGGAGACGTGATTGGAGATGCCGCTCAAGTGCGTCCGCCACCCCCGCAGCCGCGTGGCAGACTGCGCTTCGCCACAGCTCTGCTGTCAAAAACAGGCACACTGCAGCCACTAAGAGTGAATAGTAATAAACTCTCACTAAATTATATACTTTTCGTCTCTGTTCGAAAGTGTCTGGATTTCTTTTTTTAATAAGACTAACACTGAACTTTATTTTTCCACGTCTGGCAATGTTCACATTCTGTTTAACTTGTTGCCTTTATGAAGAAATGGTGCAGAGAAATGAAGCAGTCTAGTGATAAAGGATACAAAAATGTTTAAAATGAAAGTTGTTTGCTTAAAAAAAAATTACCAAAGGAATTATTGTGAATGAGTTTATTATCTAAATAAAGTTGCAGCTCAGCTTTTCTGTCGTTATTTTGTTTAAATGGGGCGTGAAAATATTTCTTCCTGCCACGTGGGGAATGATGTAAAAAGTTTGAGAACCACTGCATGTACTTTGGACAACTGTCATAGTGATCCACCAGCCTTCAGTAGATGACCCGCTCTAGTTCCCAGGCTCAGGAACTAGAGCCATGATGTCACGATCTAGATGGTGAATCGCCCAGTAATGGTGCAGATACATTACATTTTAAGCAAAACTGATTTCACAACAGCAGTGCCAACAGTCTCAATCCAAATGGTAGCATGGATTTCACTGTGGATTTTGTTAAAATCTTTTTAATTAATTAAATTTTTTTCAACAAATGTGGATGCCGCTCTTTTAGCTGCTTTAATAAATTGGAAGCCTTTTCTTCCTTGTTGTCTGGAAAACACAAAAACATTGTTTGCATATTGCTTTTTGCAAATCACTTATTGTCCTTTGGTCCTGATAACACCCATATACATTTTTATGTGATATGTCATATCGCTGTATCATTGCTATAGCAATGACATGAATTTATGTTCCCTAGTGCACAACAGGGCACAGGACCAGCCCGGCCGTGTCTGAAAGCCAAGCATCAGCCTCCCTCGTTGATTTAGTACCTAAAAGGCAGCTACCTCAACAACCTCCAACAGTTCTTTTCTGTTCCTCCTAAAGGTTGAGACTAACGCCTTTCGTCAACTCTGCAGTCTTCTGTAAGCTCAACAACTATGAAGTATGAAGGAACAACTGTCCAAGAGCAGCATTTGAGCAAGAAATGCAAAAGTATCTGACCACAAACTTCTTCTGACCAGAGTTTCACATGGACTCCCACAGTCTGCACTTTCAGCTGGCTCCAAAGTCAAGCCACATTTTCAATCACTCTCTGACCACAAGCACACTGTTCACTTTTGCAGATGACAACAAGGCAGCAGCCCTCAGCTCTAAAAATATAATTACTCTGCCTAATCATATCATGACAACATCAAGCCAAGGCAAAAGGAAAAATCTTAATTCTCACAGAAATGACAACGCTCATCCTTTCATTATTCACACCGCTCAAACAAGTCATCCAAGGCCTCATCAATCCAGTCCTGTTCACATACAGTCTCCTGCGTTCCATGTTCAATTTCAGATATTGTTTCCATTCATACAAGGACTATATGGCACCAAACTACTACCTGAAGAAGTTGAGTGCACACTCATTGACTTTTCTCCCTTCTTCTAGACACTTCCGGGGATCCTTCTCCTCCCAGCGGCAGAGCATGAACTCTTTGTTGGGTTTGTCACATTGGGAGCCATAATGATGAGCAGCAGCCTTCAGTACCGCAGAGGACACTTTTATCTGCACAGATAGCAACACATGGAAGACAATTAGAATGAAAAAGTAACATAACTACCGGAGTCACTAAGAAATAGCAATTATCCAATTAGTATTTTCATTAAACAGACTTCAGTTTGCTTCAATTTTATGTGTATATTACCAATTAAACAACAGTGTATATTAAGGTAGCATTTATCACTAGTTTTGTTTTGATATATGAAGAAGAATGTAACATGAAACATAAGACAGACCACAGTGAAGCCAAAGTTTATTTGCATTTTCTCTCTATAGATCCTGGATGCAGTGGCCAGTAGGAATTGTAAATCAACCTTGTACCGATCAGTTAAAAAAGAAAAAAAAAGGTCCCTGTAATGGTCTGCATAACAACATAATATAAACTGACATAAAAAATAGCTGTGTTACTACTTTAATATTCCCATTACAACCAAGCCTTGTAGTGATCACTACTAATGTGATTCAATTTATAACTGCTATATCCATTACTATCTCAATATGAGCAAGCACGCTCAAAAGGTTGGAGTTTTTGCCGTGAAAAAATTTTGAACTGTTAAATGTTTGTGTTTGTCCAATAAGAAAGACAAACTATAATATAAATAAATACATTAGGAAGCAAAACTCCACACAAAAGTGCAAATTCTAACATGAGAATGCCCAAATAATCCACAATTTTTTAAAAATCTGAATATTTTACTATAACATCTAAATATGGTTTAGGAAGAATCATTAAATAGGACTCCACCCATGGTGAAATTGGGGCCTGGTCAGTGATTATAATACTGCCTTTAGCTATAGTCAATGAATGCATCTTCTTGTTATGCATTTCTATTTTAATCACAGGAAAACACATACATTATTTATTATATATTTCTGAACTTTTTTAAACCTCTTCGTCACCCTTCAACTGTAAACATTAAGCCAGCACAAAACTAATGTGGGGGAAAAACAACAACAACAAAAAACAGACATCACACAGTGTTTGCCGTTGATGTCATTTGACAATATTCCTCATGCTTACACAATATGAAATGTAATGATTTGGGTTATTAAAAAAAAATAATGCAAATAATGTTTACGATGAAATCAAAATTGTTCACAAATGAAACAGGAGTGTAATATTATTCACAAGATTTTGGGAATTCTTTAAAAAGTTAAAGAAGAAAAAGAAAAAAAACTGATATTAAATTATAATATTTCTATTGCTGGTGTTGAATTATGTAGTAACACTGACATTATTAAAAATTATTTACATTTAAATTATTTATATTATCTACAGCATTATTTTTGAGGGATACATACGTTAATGTTGTTATAGTTGTTGTTTTCTTTGCATTTTCTCTTTTTGAGTGAAGGCAGCTTTAACAATACGAATGGAGGTCAGAGATATACAAGAACTGCTTCTGTCTGACTCTGTTCAGCCACTACTTGTTATACGAGTGAATTTCACTATCTGTGTAAAATCTGATGACTGAAAAAATAAATATCAAAATCTTTCAACAAGGTCAACATGTTGGTGCATTTATACAACATATAAATATATGTATATACTAGAATCTTTATGTTCTCCTTAAAATATCTGCAGGGGTCTTGCCAGGTACTAAAATTAATACTCTACTTAAAGAAACATTGTCTCACAAGTTGAAAGAGTATGCTTTAGCAAAGGCTTGATAAAGTGCCCGATGTTAGGACAGACCTGATTTAATGTTGCAGGCTCGTTTATTATATCCTCACTGGTATTATTGTTGGACAGGCACCGGCTGCTACTGACAGCTATCACCTATCACCTGACTTCCAAGGACAAGTTCAATGTGTCAAATAGCACTGATACAACAAACTGGTCTGAGAACTGAATGGAACGGTAAGCTCTTTTCATCCTGACAGGTATAACTACGAGTGCAAATGTACATTCTGAACGCACATTTGCAAAACTTAAAAGACTCAAGACGTTCAAACTATATATTGCTATCAAAATAGCTATCATAAAGATGCCGAAATATTCACCACCTTCCTGTGCTCTAGTAAATATTCATTCAAATATATGTAGCATTCATCTATATAACTCTTTTAGCAAAGAAAGCTAGTGACTTAAAGTTTACAGCTTTTCAAATTAACCGTACAGCAGTTAGCCCTTCAGCTAGCTACTTAGCTGGCTTGTCCAGTCTTCATCCATGCAAATCAATAATGACTGCTCACCTCGTCCACCTTCAACTCCTGCAGGGTGGGGACTTCCAGCTTTGTGGGCATGACTGTGTGGCTTTGCAGTTAAAGGAACCAAGAAGATCAAATACCGCGGGCGAAAAACATTCAAGGTCCTCGTCAGACTCCAGTGCGAGCGACGAGGCCGTAAAGAAGGTCAGTTAACTTCCCCTGTTACTGTCAGCTAGCGGCCGCGCTTTGATGACGCAATTCACAGAGCGACGCGGAGCCGCATGCGCACTGAAAAAAGACTTTGAAATATTTAAAATTGGATTGACATTCATGATATTTTATTTAAAAATGAACAATTCCAACAAACTGTAAAAAACGTTTTCTTAAGATGAGTAGAAACCAATAACTTGTCGAAAGGCGTATTGTTGCGTTATTGCCATGGTAACGGTACCGTTTCACTGCTGTATTCCGTTTTTAGAGTTCGTTTTTAGATCGGCTTTTGTATGCTTTTTTTCACCCTACGTAGAAAGCAGGACATTGTGTTAATGGAGTACATCGGAAGCAGTTACAATGGGCCAACAAAAGCTGGCAGGTAGTTGTGAAAATGAGCCACAGTGTTTGCATTACATAAAGCAGTGTGAGACTTTTTTTTTTTCTCCTTCAGGATGGAAGGTGAAGGAGAGTATACCTTCCCTACAAATACAAGATATGTGGGAGAGGTGAAAGATGGCATGTTCCATGGCAAAGGAGTGATGTACTTTCCAAATGGAAGTAAATATGAGGGCACCTGGGAAAACGGCATATGCAAACAGGTGAACAGTTTTGTGTGGGTGTCTGTCCCTTCATGTCAGACTGTTTGCATCCACGTGCATGACTGTGTGTGTTTCACATTGGTTATAGCTGATATTATCTGATATTACATCTGGTCCCTATTAGCAATCACTCACAGTTATTATCGTAGTAATTAGGTTTGCCTTTTTTCCGGTAGGATCTTTAGCCTCTTCTGCTCTGAAGTAAACTTTCATGGACCTCACTGCAACAGCAATCACTTCAATTATTATCATCACTGCTGTTGCGGTTCATTTGAAATGATAGTAGCTCTTAACCATGACAAACCTTGGCCCAGACAACCCAGCACCTGCTTTCAGTGCCAGTGAAAAACCTGCAACTTAGCTCCATGCAGAACAAATCAAAACAATTCAATAAACCCTAAAGTTACCTCCAGTTTTTACCTTTTCTATGGGATCCTGGTGTAATACCAATTAGCTTTTTTGTAAGAACTGGCAAATGTAAAAAAAGAAGAGCACAGATTACAGGTGCTCAGGATTTTTATTCTCAGTCTTAGTTAGAGTTTGGCAGGCGCTGAGACTGCTTCTAACAGTAGAGAGCAGGTCAGGAGCTTTCAAGGAACTAAGGCATGACGTTGGAGCCCAGAGAGGCTATATGTAGGGAATGTGGCTGTGTAGCACACAAAAAGGGCTCTAGAGCATCACAGGAGCAAAAACTAAGCAAAGGTTGTTAATAAGCATGACACATATGACACACTTCCACTCAGTCAGAAAGTGGCTGTATGATCTGGTCTTAATTGATGAGGAGCATGGTTGAAAACCAGGGATCCAGGAGAAGCTGCTGTTCATGGATCTCGACCAGCTCACTGACATGTCATCAACGTGCATTCAGTGAAGCAGATGTACATATTCAGATGTACTCTGAATATGGTTTAGATAGACTAAATTGTGGTCATAGGTTTTTGTTATTTTGGGGATTTTGAATTCCTTGTGAATATATTTCAGTTTGGGCTTCTGTGGAGGTGTATTGTTATTTCAGGTGTTTCCAGTTATGATCTCTGTGTTTGTTGGATTTCTGGGTTCCTGTTTTGATTTCTTTATTCTAGTAGATTGCAAGCTTTATCTTAGGTGACATTCCTGTTTGACCTTAAGGTTATCCTGATGAGTCACAGCTTTTTGACCCTGTGCTTCATTTCATGCTTTTGTTTCTTTTACTAGTACTCCAAGTTCCCCCACTGTCTAATCTTTCTGTGCTCATGTTTTTGTCCTTTCTGTTTTCACGTTTAATGTTAACTTCCCGTTTTACTTTAAAGGTTAGTTTTCTCTCATGTTTTCTCATAGTTTTAGTTTCTTTCCCTGAGTCTTCTCACCTGTTTGTACTGTGTTCAGCTGTGCCTCATTCTTAAATTGTTTCTTGCTCGGCCGTCTGTGCATGAGTGTCTGTTGGGATTCCATGTGTCCTGTATTTTTGGGTTACTCTTTGGTGCAATTTTGGATTTTAATTTTTTGCAGATTTTTTCCACTTTTGGTGATTCACGATTTCTGAGTCCTGAATTTCTCACACCTATTTCTGTAAGAGATTTTATAATGGCTGGTTCACTTCGGCTGTTGGCAAGGCACTGTAACATCACAAACACAACAGATTTCTGGTTATCTGAAAATTTCGGGTGAGGTATCTCAAAATTTGACTCACCTATTACTTAATAATTACCCGAGATTATGACTTATAAACAGAGATGGGATGGAAACCTCCACCGGCCCAACTCCTGCTAAACAGGAGATTTAAATAGATTTAAGAGTGACAGGATTTAGTGCAACTGAATCTTTGATATTTTTTATTTTTGCTGTGTTTTACTTGCATTTATTTGAAAGAGTGTAAAAACAAATATATATATATATTTTATATGCTGGAATATGCAGAAAAATTTCTTCAAGTCAAAGACTGTTTCATATAATTTTATTTTTGCTTGATGCAATGTGCATAAAGTTAAAAGATTGAAACTAATAAAACAAGTTTGAAAAAGAGACTTTTTCATTTAACTCAGTTTTATATGATGGATTATGGAGAAAAAATTGAATTGGGGTGAAAGGTCTATTACTTTATTTGTATTATTACAAAAGAAATATCAGCTGATATGTTACAATATCGGATTTGTAAATCAACAAATATCAATATTAATATAGGTCTTATAAATATTGCTATAACAGTTTAACTTTAACAAATTACAACAAAATCGTAGTATATTAAAATGATCCAGAGTAACGCTCCTTATGTGCTGACAGAAAATATGTGTATGTTTTGGAAGAATTCAACAGTTATAAGGATATTTTTATTGGGAGAAAATACGAATGCATGGAACAACAATTAAAAAATATATACAGCTTAAAAATGGCTGGAAAGTGTAGGAAATGTAATGCTGTAAAACAAAACAAAACAAAAAAACAGTCCGACGTCTGCTGTGACTGGTTGGGGGGGTGGGGGGGAGAGAAAAGAGGAGAATACAGAGCAACAAAGCACAAACAACAAACTGTGCATTTCTTGCATCATCCCTTGAGGATACATAAAGTTCACTCAAAATACCAGAAGGCATATTTTTCCACTTTCCCCTTGAGATATGTATCTGTGCAGACAGCTTTGGTTTTATCTGCTGAGGCTTGGAGATATTCATCACTGAGAGCTCTGCGTCAATCGAAAGACAATGGAGGCAAATTTAAATTCTTTTGGGTTCTCAGAGAACTCAAAACTGACATTTGAAAACCGCAGCTTCAACTCGTCTTTCCAGAAACCATGCCTGGAGTATGCAGAATAACCCAGACCCAGACCTTACATACAGCAGAGTTTGCTGCAACATTCCCTACGATAACTGTCATCAGTGAGATCTGTGCATTATCTTGGGTTTTTCAGTGCTTTGAGGAGACAAGGTTACACTTATTTCACAAACAACGCCTTTGGATTGTGAAGGTTCAGATATTAAAACTTCCTTGCAAAGCAAACCCTCACTATTTGCTTGTAAGATAACACTGGGAGGTGTTTTTTATTAAGCGGACTTAATTATGAGGATACTTCACAGGTCTGTGTGTGCTTTCCCACCAGGGGACATTTACCTTTGCAGATGGACTGCAGTACCAGGAGAAGGACTGGAGCTACTGCGATGGCAATGACAGACGCTTCTACAATGAGAGGTGCAGTGGCCTCAAACCTACAGGTTGGATCTTATTTTCTAGACCACTCCTAAACAAACACACAAGGAATGATGAGCGTATAGTGTACAAGCCAAGTCTCTGTATTGTTTGGCTGAAAGCTTCCTCTCAGTGCTGGGTAATTTGTAAACTGTGAGTTTTATCTGAACAGCTGTTTCTATTTCTGTCCCTGTTTTACCTAGCAAAGTTATGCATTCTGTCATCCTGCTTCATGAGCCAGAGTCTGTGTTCATCACTGGCCAGACAAATAGATGGTTTTACCTCTAAGTCACTCCTCGGTCAAATCATAATAATTCCATCTATTCATACAGGAGAATCTCTGACACCAAATTTGCATCCTCCACGAGTCATTCCTGATGGATGTTACGACTGTATAGATGGTTTCTATAACCCCAGCACCAGAATGGTCACAGACTACACCGGCAGGTTTCTCAGGACTGCAGGTGAGAACGAACTGTTAGAGCAAAGCTCGCTAACCATTAGGAGAAGTGTGCTCATTCATATAAATTCTTTGTTATATACTAGTGGATACTTTGTAGGTTGTACCCCTACTCCACACATGAAGCAGAATTATCTGTATTTTCACACCAAAATCCTCCTCTTTCAGTGCATTCACCGCTGCGGTTTTGTGCACATTTTTCCACTCGTTTTGTTGCCAAACTGGCTCTGTCCACTACTGAGCAACATCCAGGCACCGTGGCCTGTTGCGCCAAGGTAAATTAGAAAGATTAAAGTCAAGCGCAAACACAAAATTTCCATTTCAAATTATGTAAACAAAGTGTTACGTCCAGTAAAGCACCTGTCAGTGATGGATTGCTTTATGTTAAAATATATTTATTCAGTAACCTAATAAAGTATGTTCATTTGTTTCTACAACTGACCATAACTAGAAACAATATTAATTCCAGTAATCATGTTATTAATTTAACCTCAGCTTGTGTGTATGCTTCAATATGTACAGCAAACATAAGTTTTCCACCTATGTTTAAGATAATGCTTGGACCATCATAAGAAAGTAAGTATTTACTCACGTGCGTTTGTGACTACTGTTTTTTTTTTACTGACAACCAGCATCGCTGAATTCAAACAGGAGGGAATCAATTAAAAAGCGAGGCTGGGAGGTTAAATGATTGACTAATTGATTTGGCGTGAGGTGCACAGGTGAGGTGATCTGGTGATCAGGCTTTACTGTAACATTAAGAGGCTACTGATGGAATGAGCTGTGCACAATAATCCCCTGGTGCAGGGAGTAAGAGCAGGGCTGGAGAGTGATGATGAAGAATCTGGACGGATGCGATGAACTTAGTTGGAAGGACAACAACCACGAACACTGGCGGTAATGTAAAGCTTGAGGCGGGGAAGAGGATGCTGATATGACCGCTGACAGGAGCAGAAGACTGTTGCAAGACTATCACAGGGCTACTCCAGGTGGGAGGTGGGCAATTGTGTGAAAAATATCACGTGAAACCAGCTGAATTTCACAAACAGGACTTTTTTTGATACTATTGCACAAGCTTGATTGATTAAAAAAAGAAAAAGTAGGGTATGGGTGAACTTTTTCAGCTTTTAAAGTGGGCCTTTATAAAAGAAGTTTGAGAGCCGCTGATGTAGAGACATGGTGAGAGAGAGAATGTAAACTGTTTAAGCATTAGTCTTTCTGATTGAACTCTTGCTAAGCTTCATTAAAGTCTATTGAAGCTACTTTCAAACATAGTAAACTTTCAGTTTCTCTTTCCTTCAGAGTTTTATTGGTTCTCTTCTGTGCATCTGCCTGCACAGTGTGTCCATCAGAGAGATTACACAAATATTTCAGGCAAGCGAGACATGGTGGAAAGGTGGATCTGATCAAAGGAAAAATCCATGAGTGACTCACTTTAAAACCTTGAGTTATGGCATCAGCATTGGTGGAGGATTTGCTTTACTAGAGCTCTGCTAGGACCCTTTTTCTTTCATCATATTTAATAACTACAACTCTCAAAGTATACAGTGTGGCCATATGGAAAGGTCTTGATAAGGCTGAACCCATGGAGTGACGTTAATGGATTATCCTTGCATTATCTGATGGCAGATCTCTGTTGCATTTCATCTGATAGGCAAGCCTCTATAGGCTATAGCAGTAACTTTTTTTTCTCTTTTGTTATTTGTCAAAAGTGGAAAATTGAAGACACATTTTTCCACTGAACGAGTGCCCAGACTGGAAGTCTTGATTCAAACTGAACGCAGTCTGTCGGGTGTCCCAAATTCTGACATCCTCTGTTTGTCATATCTCCCTGCCATGATTTTTTTATCACTAGAAAATGTAAGATTTATAGTAAGCGTCATGTTTCCAGAGCTGATAACATCAAGTTGTCGTCAGGTGGCTTCCCAGTCGATCCAACAATCTGATCTGGATAAATATCTCAGGTCCCACCTTTATTCAGGCCTTAGTAGGCTTTATCCTAATGAGACGCCAAACTTTTTTCAGAGCTGCTATCATGCCTGTGGAGTTTGCAGTCCTTTCTCTGAACATGTGCTCTGCTCTTGACAAACTCCTGCAAAACTCTTGTAACACAGGTTTTAATTGTCGAAAGCCTACAAGTCAGAGTTTTCTGGCATTCTCTGATTGTTAAATAAGACAG
This sequence comes from Hemichromis elongatus, assembly GCA_015108515.1. Taxonomy (NCBI): domain Eukaryota; kingdom Metazoa; phylum Chordata; class Actinopteri; order Cichliformes; family Cichlidae; genus Hemichromis; species Hemichromis elongatus. The sequence continues at coordinate 19,017 of VUQR01024827.1, read as the reverse complement.
AGTCCAGCTTCAATGTCTGGCTTCTTATTTAACCATTTTCAAATCTGCTTTATTTTATGTTTGAATCCGATTGACTGTTTTTCCTCTTAGAAATTGCAAACAAGTCTTAAGAAATGATTCCTGGCACAAGTTATGAAGTGACTCACAAGCTCCCTGAGGTATTAATGTATTTCGGGGGAGGATATTTGTATTTAGATGAGCTACTTGCAACACAATGCAGATTATTTCCACCGGTACACAAACCTCATTTACATATGTGAGAGAGAATGGAACAGATCCACATCCTCGCCAGATGTCATCGGTATGTGTAAGAAGACAAAAAATTTGGTCCGCGATCCGTTCCTTAAGCAAGTTGTTCATCATCGTTATAGTTCTGGTATTGATCTGCAGAGTGATGAAGAAAGAGATATGGGGGGAAAGAATAAGGGAGGATAAGAAGGAAAGATTTTTTTTTAGGGGAGGGGGTTTGGAAGTTGAGATGAAAAAGATGAGGAACCGAAAACTTTCCAACAATACTCAGACTCTGTTTTGATTTAGATAAATATGAAGTCAAACAGGAACTGTTTAATGGATTTGTCTTTTTTTCCTTGCAGTGTTCATGTGCAGTGTGTGTGGTGAATGCTATTACATACACTCCTTATGCCTATGTGTACTCTCCCTTTTGTCTTGGTATACAATTCTTGAGAAGAATGTCTCTGTATCCTGTATGGATTTATTTTTCAACCCTGGGAGGTGAAGGCATATTTATCAGAGTGGGTGTGAAGACTGAATTTATTGCCTCGTGGTTTCCGCCCAGGATGAGGACTGCGGGGATGATGGGGCACAGGGAAGGTCCGCCCTCCCAGCGAAGTTTGCATGCAGCAAGAAAAAGGAAGGAGATCCCCATGGCGCTGTGGGGAAAAATTGAGCCAACGACGACAAAGTCGTATTTTTGTTTTTAAGAAAAGGTGCAAAAATTATTATTTTTACCCCCTGGAACCACATGTTGCTGCTTGGAAATATCCAGCTAAACTTTCCTTACCCACCATATTGGACCTTCTGCAAAGAAGCCGTTGCAAACTTGGACAAACAGTCCTTCTTGAAACGGCGCCAAGCAGCAAAACAATAGGATCTGTTGATAATTTTCCCCAAGAGGTTTTAGATTATTTTTGGAGTTAAAGCGCTTTCTTGTCAGCGCCCGTATGTATGCAGGGATTTGTCAAAAACGAACCGTGTAGAATGATAGCGATAATGGAAAGTGGTGGGCGTGGACACAAAATACAAAACAGCTAAGGTGAGAGGAGTTACAACTATATGTTGTATTAAGATGGATGTAGCCAAACTGATTGTACTTAGTGGTTAGCAAAGTCCAGGCCTCGAAATTAGTGTGTTTTGGAACCATAAACAGAGAAACAAAGGGGCATTATAACTCTAAAACACCTTGTTTTCTTCTCCTCTTGGCTGATAATGACCATAAGTTACAAAATGATGTATTCAATAACAAACCAGTGAATGAGACTGAATCTGCCAGAAAAATGTTTTCCTTATGCCCTCTGCTGGCATTCAGAAAGAGTGTGAGGCTAATGAACTTCCATCTTTTATATACAGTCTGTTTACAATCTCCAACTACATTGGCTGTCCACACTCATTCTCAACTACTGTACTCTTTTGCCTTATAAGCCTCAGATACAGATGTATCCCATGAAAGACGAGGCTGGCCATTAATAGAATGATTGGGAATGTGTTCCTCACATTCAAGTTTACTCAAGCCCAGCACCAAACCTAAACCTCTCCTCAAATGTAAGTCACTCTGGATAAATGCCAACCCCAAATAGTTGCAAATCAAACAGTGACAACAGTAATGGATGACCCTCTCTTTCTGAATCCAAGTGGTAAGCTCAGTTAATTCCACAAAAACCCATTACAAATATTCACTTTAATCACTGACCAAAATGACTCTGCAAGCCGAGGGAATGATCACTTTATCCGATAGACGATAAATGCCCTCTTCCACTGACGCATGAAGTCAGTGTGTTGTTCTTGGCTGTTGTTTATGACTTTATTTAAGGTCATACATCCTTGAAAAGCTAATTCATCCTAAATTGTCAGCTAAATTTGTTTTATGATTCAAACCAAGCAGAGAATTGTCTTTTTTTTTTTTTTTAAATATCTAAAGTCAGTGATTTCATAGCCACAGTTAAAATCATTTCTCGTTAGGATTCAAGAGGCATTTCAAAGACTGGCACAGCTTCGCGCAGTGATTGTTTTTGGTGGGATGACACTGGAAGAAGGGAGTTTGGAAAAGGGTCTTGAGCAGGAGTCAGACAGGTCACTTGGATACAAAGCTACCTCCTGTGTGTGCACTGTGCAGTTACTGAAAGCGATTCAAAATACACAGATTTTCTTGCTGGTTTTACTACCTAAGTCCCACAGCACATTGTAGGTTGTGCAGCAAGTTACTTATTGCTCACCTGGAGAATAAACCAAAGGAAAATAAGAATAAGAGTATAGCAGATGTTTAGCAGCAGATAGAGCACTCTAATATTAAGAGTGATCTCACTAAATCAGCTGAGATTTCCTAATCCAATTTAAAAGAACCAGAGAGCTTATAGGTGAGAAGGGTTGATAATACACATGATGTCCAAAGAAACAACACTATAGATTTTACTTTGTACAATTTAAACCAATTCAGAACTGCAGTCTCAGGTTTTTAAAAAAAAATAATTTCCATTTTCATTATGACCGTTACAACAATTGTGCTTTTCCACCTCACTGTGTCACAAACAAGCCAGTTTAATTAAAACCAACAGACTGCAACACAGGGAAATGATTACTGTTAAATGTTAAGTCCAAATCACACAATCAACAGACTAAATATTTTTAAATACAAACAGCTTGCAAGGCTATTTTTAATCTGCTTTCCTGCAGACTTTCAGGGACATACATTAGTACTTTAATTAGCCATCGCTGATGAAGATTGCTGCTAAAAGTTTGAAGGTACTAAGACATTTTGCATCGCTCTGTGAAACTGTAATTTAAAAAGAATGAGGGATGCATAGGTCACATCTGCGCTTGAAATCTCCACTGGCGAGTGCCTGAATACGTTCTGTTATTACTGCAAACAAACACACACACAATCAGTTGTGAATACTGCATTCTGTCTTGGCAACAGGCAGCGTCAGAAGGGGCCATGTGTTGCCATATTATTTGGAGCGTTTTCCTGTTTCTTGAATAACCGCTTCCAGTTGAGACTCTGCACAGAGCGAGCTGCACACCGAACACATTCCACTGCCAAGGAAAACACCTCTCCGGTGACCAAAGCGCGGCCCCTCCCTTTGTCCCCTTCCAGCCGAGGTGTTTCACAGACAGATAAAAATCAGCCGGCCCGCTGGGGAGTGCAACACATCCTCACATTGCTTTTCCTATAAAACAGGATTCGTGTGTTAATCCCGCGAGTCCTGGCAGATGGATTAATAAATTTAAAGCTAGAAATTGTAAAACCATTGCTGTTTCATGTTGTGTGTGTGTGTGTCATCAAGACACAAAACCACATTAAAATTGGAGACAGATGACTTATTCGTGTATGTTTGAATGTTTGTTTAAGTGTTCATTTAGTTTGATTTTCACTGTAGAGCCTCTGCTTAGAAACCACAAAGTGTGCTCCACCGATTGCACCGGTGAAGGGTCAGGTCTCGTCTCAGTGAGTCACAGAGTTCCTGTGAATATTACCCAAATTCTGGATTTACTTCATTATGAAATTCAGCAGAACTTCCTTCAATCTTTTGCAACCACCGTGCTACAAGAAAACAGATTTTTGCTTTTGTAGTCAAGCCATCCTGTATATCTTTGTGTGCATGTAGATGTATGTATGCATGTATATGTGCATGTGTGTTAAATCACTGCCATTAGGCTGGAAGGAAACACTTTTCTCTCTGAGTGTATTTTGAGGATTAAGATAAACAGACTTTAACAAGGTGCCATTATCGCTTCCACACACTCCCCTCCTCTCACACACTCACATAAAGGTTCTCCATGCAGGTTGTTAGTCGACCAGAAAACTGTTTGATATTTGTTTGCATTCTGTTATGGTTGTGTTGCTTTTGCTTCTTATAATCCCTCTCCCCCCAATAATTACCGACCGTCAAAACTCCTAAATTTAAAAATCACAAAAATGTGCTGTCCTCACACGTAAACACCCCAGCCACCTGTGCCCTCTGATAACTTAAGGTGCCAATTACACGTGACTTAAATCCAGACATAAACGCTGCCAACACTGAAGAGAGCAGAATTACAGCAAATATGAAAATGCCCCCCAATCTAATTATCATTAAGGAAGGTTTTGGGGGGGGCTGGTGGTTAATTGAGGTCAGTCTCGTGGCCGCTCAGTTATGTGTAAGCTGCCGTAATTACCTTTTCCGCTAATAAAATGCGTCAAAAAGATCCGCGACAGCAGCTGCCCGCGTGTCCGTCGCGTTCAATTGACCTCCCGATCAGAGCAGGTAGAAAAGGAGAGCCAGAGAATGAGGGGAGAGACCGTTTCGCACTTGAAGAGGCTGTTAGTGTTGACGCCCTCGGCCGGCAATTACACACAATCAGCGGGAGAGCTGCAGACCTGCTCCTCTGTACAATGGAGCCCTGCGCGCGGTGGAACCTGGGGGTGAGGCCCGCGAGCCGCTCAAGTGCGTGCAGCTGCGCGCGCTCCAGAGAGAAAAGCCTACTTCCCCTGCAATTAGCTACTCGTTTCAGTTTTTAACAACGAAAAACTGGTTTATTATCATCTCCTCTGGCAGTCGTTTCGGTTTAAAAAAATAGGAAGAAGAAGAGGAAGAAAGGGAAAAAATTGGCGTCCATTTTTTTGTGTATGGGGGTTATTATTTATTGGTGTCTCAAGTGGCTCTGAGAAGTTATTTTCTGCTAATTGTCGGGCTTATCTTGATTTGACAGATTTAACCGAGACTTAAAAGGCACTTCAGTGGTGCTGCATCGCGCTCAGTAAGACCTGCGGTGTGATAATGCGTGCTGTTAGGTTTTTGATTTAAACGCTTTAAGCCAGTTCAACCAAAAAATGCTTCTTGGTGTGCGCCTTTCTATAATTAAATCTGTCTTATTAGAGTGTAGGTCAAAAGAATGGTTAAATTGTTCACTTTTATCTGGAATGAAAAGATACAAATTCTAATAATTTCCATTTGATTCTTCCACCAGATGACCAGGAGCACGAGTGGATTGTGCGGACTTGTCGGAAGGCTAGGGTTTAGGTTTGTGGCGCTGAGCCGGAAACATCAGCTGCAGCCAGATGTGAAGAGAGCAGCAATGTTAACTTTTAGCATGTTATTTATTAAAACCGAGCTATAGGGGATTCCTGTCTTGTATTACATTTTGCATTAAACTAAATAATAACTAAATTGTCGAGTCCATGCTTTTAAATCATCTCGTTTTATTTCCCCCCACATTAGTGCTGTGGCCTATGTATTCTGGGAGGTGCAACAGCCGCCTTTCAGTGCATTCATCTTAATTTCCATAAAACTGTATGCATTACAGAGAGGGAGCTAGAGGAATGGAAAGAATCTGGGAAATACATTTACAATCAGTTTACAGGGAGCACAGAATATATCCACTTTTATTACGTGCTTTGATTGCATACTGTATTATTTCAGATCTACATCTCACACCCAGAAGAATTAGGACAGGCAATCAGTTTCCAACTGGGTTAAGCAGTCTTTATACATGCTGCCCAAACAAATCTGCCATTTTAACTTTATCTAACAACACATTTCCCATCCCTGTAATAAGAATTGACTTGTTTACAGTGAATTAATGAGGTGCAAAACACCACAGAATCCTGGTGTAACACAAATGCGCCATTTATGTGTGAGGGTTGGCTTTTGGGGGTTTTAGTGCTTTTTTTGGAGGTTTTTTTTTCATGCCTAAATGAAAGATTTTAGCAGGCATTCATAAGCGAGTGTATTAAATTACAAACTGAGGTAATTTGCCAAAGATAGGAAATTAGCAGGTAACATTGACAAGGCTTTGATCTGCTTGGCGAGCATCAGGCACTTAATAAATTACTCTTCAACATATCACCATTAAGCCCCATTAGCAGATTATCATTTAAAAAATATCAAATAAAATTAATAATGAATGAACACCCTTAAAAGCAGGAGTCTTTTCGCATGATGCACTCTTTGTCTTGCACAAAAAGGCAGACCCAGCACACATGCATACACACTCTCACACACACACTAGGGTGTACACTGTTAACCACTAAATTAAGCTCAAACGCTAAAGTAAACACACATGAAGGGAAGTTGAAGCACAATACAATGCCTGACATAAAAAAAAATACACATGGAACACAGAGTTACTTTATATTTATGGATTTTATTTGTGTTTTTACCATTTGAAACTTCATTCGATCTGAGCCCAAATTGAATCGTCTTACACACTCATCTGTGCTTTGCAGCTGACATGTTGTGGAAAATTAAACGTGAATAATTGCTTTGCAAGTTTATCCTCAGAAATGATCCAAAGCCACCAAAAAAATATCACATTCTATTTTATTGCATTTTATTACACAAAACATTTATGATGCACAGTCTATCAAATAAACTTTTTTGTTTCATTTCATGTTTTTTTAAACAAAACAAACAAACAAAAAAACATTTAAAATGGGGGGAAAAAGTGCTTTACAGGGATTTACCATCTCAATAAATACAAGGACATTGAGGTCTTGTTGAATCCTGTTCTTCACACTATGGCCATGGAACTAAAATACAAATGCACACTCTATACCCCTGCCAATACTCACACATTCACACACACACACACAGACACACACATCTTAATATGTACAAACCCAGTTTTTATACTGTCCATATTGTACCAATACAATATTCCCTGTTTGTGTGGAACACACGCACGCAGAGAGAGGCTGAACAAGCAACCTTATAAATTATAAATTAGTAACAATACACCTGTGGGAAAATCTGGAAATATGTTCTAATTTTGTAGGAAGGTCAAGTTTGACTTGCATGGTGATCTCAGACTTTCCTCTTTAAACAGGACTGTGGCAGTTTGAAGACTGCTTCAAACCAGCATTTTACTCACGTAACAGCTCCAATGTTGTCCTTTTCGGCTTTATTTAATGATAAACAGACAAAATGCTACAACAGAGTCTGTTAAATAGTTTGTGACTTTCTGCCAATTAAAGATTTAGGAGGCTCATAATTTGTCCTGCATAATAACAGCTAAATGTTTAGCGAGAAATGTCACTTTGGAAAAGATAAGGCACGTAATATTTTCTTGTCTCTAATTCTGCACCTCAGTTCGGTGGAAAAGGAAGGAAGTTTGTTTTCATTTTCTGAGACGTCATAAAGTCAAATATGTCATTCCGAAATAAAAAATATTTCAACAATCAAAGATTTCTGTTATATTTAGATTCCTTCATGGTTGCTTAGAGAGAAAAAGAGCCAGGAGCCTTACCTCTAAAGTGGTCTACTGTGGCCTTTGGGCCACAAAGATAGTTCCCCTTTAAATTTCTCTTCGTGTTTTGACAGCACTTCATGAAGCTTCCTTGCTCAGTTTATCACTTTAAAGCTCCCTTCACCTCCACATTAGGTGGTGGCTGAGTAGAGTGGAGGATGCTGTACACGTGAAGCAAAAGGGGTCCGTTAGGTGGTGTGAAATATAGTCTGTGAGTTTAACGATAAACGCATCAAAGTCATTTTTGGAAGTCCTATCCCCAGAAAAGAACATAATGACAGATGATTTTTAGCTTTTATCTCGTTCATCCATTTCTTTTTTTTTTTTTGGATTCAGTGGACAAGGCTCCTTCAATATTTGTCTCTTATCCACGCTGACTCCTGGATGACCTTCGAGTTGGTTCCGGAGACATCACCGATGTTAGATCAGGGGTTGGGATCGAGAGGTCAGGGGTCATAGGGGCCATGTTGGAAAACTAGCGACTGAGGGGGAGCTGGGGCAGCGACATGGTCTGATGAGAGAGACTCTGAGAGGTCAGGACAGAAAAAGGATGACCTGGGGAACAAATAAAAAAATACACAAGATTTTTTAAAAAAGTAAAAAGTGTCTTACAAAGCAACTCCCATAATTTTAAAAGCCAAAACAAATGCTAAAAAAGTATGTGTCTATTTACACCATGGCAGTAAATGACAACTTACTGTCGATGTACCCATGAAGGGCCACCATGCGCGCTCGCTCAGGACTGCCAAACGGAGAGTAATGCAGCTCATCGGGCAGAGATGAGGGTATCCTGGACTGAGGATGACCTTGAGGAGCCCCGCTGTGCTGGGGCGTGTGCTTTTTATGTCTTGCTCTGCAGTTTTGAAACCACACCTATGAAGATGCAATGTAACCAGACATCATGTGGCTATATTCTTAAAGTTTGTTGTTTCAGTGGCATGTATTTAAAACAACTGGGAAAATGTGTTCTGTTAGTTTGGCATTTTAACCTTTTATTACATTTGTGCTCTTTATACACACTGCTCACCTGTATGACTCTTCTGCTTAGGCCTGTCATGTCGGCTAGTTTTTGTAGCGTCTGGGCATCCGGATTGTTGTCCTGAGCAAACTGTGCCTGCATGATCTGCACAATGAGACAAAATATTAGATACCATGTCAGGGCTTTGGGGCTGAGATTGTAGCTGAGAGCACTTCTCACCTGTAGCTGTTCTGCGGTGAAAGATGTCCGTGCTCTTTTGGCCGGTTTGGGTTGACTGTCTTGTTCTGTTGGAACTGCTCCCTCTAATGTAATGCCGTTGCCTAAAAAAATACAGACACACATGCAAGTCAGATAATAGTTCAGTGTTAAATAAAATGACTATAGATGTCAGGAGACATGGGAAGACTAGAGGACTTGAAAAATTTAGCATAAAGGGACCTCAGGAGTTTCACTTCCCCAGCTGGGACCCAAATTTAAAGGCCGTGGCCTACTTTTGAGCTCTTGCAGCATAACACGCTAATTTTGTAGGTATTATCCTTCTCAGAAAATTAACAGATAGCCATCATTTGAAATAGTTACGACAAGTAATGATTCAATGAGACAATAAATCAGACAATAAATTTGCTAAAAAGCACAGCTTCAGATATATCTTGTCATCTACCCAACCACTCACCACTCTCAGCTGCTCGTTTGAGGTTCTCCACCATGGTGTCGTAGTGGATTCGGCACAAGACCTTCTCCTCCACCAAACCAAACTCCTCTCCCGTCGACAGCTGCCTCTTACAAGAGTAGCAGGCAAAACATGCCAAGTGGTATGCGTTACCCCTTGCGCGCCGCACCCAGTCGCTGGCGTATATCTGCCGCCCGCAGCGGGCACACTTAGTACCAAACCTACTGTGAGGTGGAGAAGGAGAGAGCAGCAGAATGAGGAATGATGGGTAAAAAAAGGGCACTTTGGAAAGATAAAAATTTTGCAGGACAGAAAATAAAAACATACACAGTGACTTCCTTTTCTCTGAGAATACTTTCTTGAAGTGAAGTTTGAATTTTTTTTTTTATTTCTGGCAAAACTTGAGTAGCTTTAAAGGAAACTTTGGAGGAGGAGGATATGGTTTTCAGAAAAGACTCCTGAGTGCGGCTGCAAGCCGAGCCTTGAATGCAAACAAACCAACACCTGCAATTTCCTGACTGATGCATGAAGCCCCTGACATATATATATACACACACAAAAACACACACAAGAGGTAAAAAACCTACACACACATAAGCCAGGTTGGCTTTAAACACAGAGGAAGATGAAGAAAAAGCCAGATGACATCATTCTAGATCGCCTCGCTGTAACTGATAGCAACAGCGAGGTTGGCGGTGAATAAACCCAAACCACCTGACTTGCTGTTACGGATGGGTGGTCGGTGGGAGAGAGAAAGAGGATCAAAGATGTAAGAGTAGAAATGCTTCAAGACAATTCCTTATTAGCAAGAAATAAGATATCTGAACATCTGCTTAGTTTAAATGTTTTAAATGAGGGGGATAAAACGAGACACAGGGGTCAAAGAAGAAATAAAGACTCCTGTAGATTTATAACTAATCCCGCAAAAAGGCCTTCCTATCCCATATGTCGGTGGTCACTCTTCTAAAAAGAAAAAATGTAAATCCCAAATATTAAAAAAGTATTTTCAAATTAATTAGTGCATTAGGAATATGTGTATAGAAATGAGTCAAATTGAGCTGCGGCACTTGTGCTTTATGAAATAAATTATATAAGACTTAGGCAATACAAATGATAC
>VUQR01024825.1:0-11736 GCA_015108515.1 Hemichromis elongatus | reverse complement strand
TACCTAAAAATCAGTCAGACAACTACAGCTCATTCAGAACTCTGCTGCTCGAGTCCTCACTAAGACCAAAAAAGTGGACCACATCAGTCCAGCTCTGAGGTCTTTACACTGGCTGCCTGTCCGTCACAGGATAGACTTTAAAGTTCTGATGCTGGTCTATAAAGCTCTGAATGGTTTAGGACCAAAATACATCAGTGACCTCCTGACCCAGTATGAACCTTCCAGATCCCTCAGGTCATCTGGATCCGGGATTTTATCAATGCCTAGAATCAGAACCAGACATGGAGAAGCTGCATTCAGCTTTTATGCTCCATACATCTGAAACAAACTCCCAGAAAGCCTCAGATCATCTGAAACACTCAGTTTATTTAAATCCAGGTTTAAGACTCACCTGTTTTCTGCTGCATTTGAATAAAGCACCAAATCCGCACTGTTTTACTTTTAAGCTTAAATTGCAAAATTACATTTTAACAACTGATTTTATCTACTGTTCCTTTTTATCTACTGCTTCTTTCTTTCCCATTGTAATTCATACTTTTTATTTGTTTTTGTTTTTTAATGTCTCTGAATCACCTTGCTGTTGAATTGTGCTCTATAAATAAACTTGCCTTGCCTTGCCTTGCCTTGCTCCTGGCTCGAGCAGCCCCTCACTCGGCTTCTCGTTTTCCACCTCTCCCGGCTGGAGTGGACCCTCACATGCCTCTTCCATCTCCACCTCCAGCAATGGCGTGGCTGGTTCCTCCCGCACTCTCCCCGCGCCAACCTCCGAATCAAGCTGGGCAGGTGGTGGGCTCAGCAGTTGCTCAGCAGCCCTCCTTCGGGGAGCAGGGGTGGGCGCCGGCCCCTGCTGGGCACAAGCCGCTCCCACACGAGGGGCAGGGATGGCCACGGTGGCAAGCTGCGTCCAGGTCGGTCACACCCTTGGAGCCGGCATGGGCGCTGGAACAATCCGGAGCTCCTCCCCCTCCACCGCCACTGCCTGGACCTGCAGCTCTTCCCGCCGGGAGCGCCACACCGCTGCCTGCTCCCACTGCCTGGCTGCCAGCTCGTCCACCATTTGCACCAGCTCCCCCCTCTGCTGGCCCAGTCCTGGGTCTGCCGTGCCTCCCCTCCTGGGTTTTGGCACCACTGTAACATACCATGGCAGACCCAGTGACATGTTTGGGCTTTTCAGCATTTTTATTCACACTCACGGAGCATACAGAGCTGCAGCTCTCCCGCTGCCAGCTCAACACAACCCACAACAGCAACCCCACAGGATCCGGTGCATATTCTTAAGGCGGCAGGGCATGATTGCGGATGCTGTGCAGGTGCATCCACCTTCCCTGCACGCCACCGCAGGCCACGCCCACCGCATACCGGACCGTCGACGTCTCCAGCCCCTGGTCTAGCGACAAGGGGGTGTGAGTTCAGGTGGTCGCCCAGGCTGCCACACACTGGTTTAGGTGGTCTTGAATACACATCTAACACACACGCACAAAAATAAACTGAGTACACACTACACTACACTGAACTACACACTGACTACACAGTCCAAATCTCTCACAGTGCAACTTTTGTCAATCAGCACTTGTGCGATTGTTTCGCCCCACCAGCTCCCAGTAAGCTGAAGACAACTTCAACCGTCTGTTTGTTGAAAAACAGTAACAACCGCATTTTCTTGTTGGCAGGGTTAGACGATAGAAATAGTTATTAGCTAGATTACTAGTTTCTGAAAAACTGCAGTTTTAACGCCATTATTCCCATTATTAACTACATTAGTCTTATGAAGAGGAAAATTCTGCATAACAGGAGACCTGATATAGAGGAAAACTAAGGAGAGGATTCAGGGCCAACTGATTGGCACCTAACGATATCTTTTCTATTTTTATTACTGTCTGATTCTAGCAAGTAACAGAGGAAAAATAAACTAAAATAACCACCAAGGCGTTTCAAGGCCAGCCGAGAGATATAATCTCTCCAGCGTGTCCTGGGTCGGCCTCCTCCCAGTGGGACATGCCCGGAAAACATCACCCAGGGGGCACCCAGAGGGCATCCTTGTCAGATGCCCGAACCACCTCAAATGGCTTCTTTCAATGTGAAGGAACAGCAGCTCTCCTCTGAGCCCCTTCCGAATGGCCGAACTTCTCACCCTATCTCTAAGGGAGAGGCCAGCCACCTTTCGGCGGAAGCTTATTTCCACCGCTTGTATTCGCAATCTCGTTCTTTCGGTCACTACCCGCAGCTCATGACCATAGGTGAGGGTAGGGGCGTAGATCGACCGGTAAATCGAGAGCTTCACTTTTACACTCAGCTCTCTCTTTACCACAACGGAGGGGCACCAATCCGTCTTTCTTCCGCTCCCTTCTCTTGTCACTTGTGAACAAGACCCTGAGATTCTTAAACTCCTCTCGTCTCGTCCCTGACCCGGAGTGGGCACTCCAACCTTTTCCAGCTGAGGACCATGGCCTCAGATTTGGAGGTGACCGCTTCACACTCGGCTGCGAACCATTCCCAGGCGAGCTGGAGGCAATCACCTGATGGAGCCAACAGGCCCACATCATCTGCAAAAAGCAGAGATGAGATCCTGAGACCACTGTCCATAAAAATTATGAACAGAATCAGTGACAAAGGGCAGCCCTGGCGGAGCCCATCACCCGCCAGGAACAAGTCTGACTTGTTGCTATGCGGACCAAGGTCTTGCAACAGTCGTATAAGGACTGAATCGCCTGTAGCAATGGGCCAGACACCCCATACTCCCGGAGCACCCCCCACAGGACCCTCCGAGGGATACGGTTGAATGCCTTCTCCAAGTCCAAAGAGCACATGTAGACTGGTTGGGCAAACTCCCATGTACCCTCGAGTATCCTTGAGAGGATAAAGAGCTGGTCCAGTGTTCCATGACCAGCACGAAAACCACATTGTTCCTCCTGTAGCAGAGGTTCAACTAATGGACGGACTCTCCTCTCCAATTTTCAGTTCTGGATTTAACAGGGAGCCAATGAAAGGAAGCCAATACAGGAGAAATCTGCTCTCTCTCTAGTCCCTGTCAGTACCCTTGCTGCAGCATTTTGAATTCATTGAAGGCTTTTCAGGGAGTTTTTAGGACTTCCTGATAATAATGAATTACAGTAGTCCAGCCTGGAAGTAATAAATGCATGAACTAGCGTCACTCTGAGACAGGATATTTCTAATTTTAGCGATGTTGCGCAAAAGGAAGAAAGCAGTCCTACATATTTGTTTAATATGTGTATTGAAGGACATTTCCTGGTCAAAAATGACTCCAAGGTTCCTCACAGTGTTACTGGAGGCTGAGGTAATGCCATCCAGAGCAAGAATCTGGTTAGAGACCATATTTCTAAGATTTTCAGGGCCGAGTGCAATAACCTCAGTTTGATCTGAATGAAGCAGCAGAAAGTTAGAGGCCATCCAGGACTTTATGTCTTTATGTTTGAGTTTTAAATCCAAACTGTCTTTTCTAGTTGAAAAATTCTGACTGGAAATAACAGAAATAATATATATAATATAATTTATCATCAACTCTGACTAGAAACATCTGAGTTAATTAAAACAAAACAAACAACACACTAAAAACCAGTTAAGCAGGAATATCAGCAACTGGTAACCAGAACTGATGAAACAGACCGAGCAGATTCAAATTATCCTGTGTTTAAGAAGAATTTACACTTTGCTGTGTGTGTGTTTTCAAGCCCTCACAGTAACTGAAGACAAGCACAGACTACTTGGTCAATACAGTCGGCAGGCGGAGCTTCTGGAACGACGGAAAGTCTACAGGTAAGAGATCAGAGCATCATGGGAACCAATAAAATGAAAGCCTGAAATCCTTCTCCACCTCTGTCTCAATCAGTTATCAGTATATTTATAACATCAAGATAATTTAAGCATAACCATAAATCTGCTAGGATTTATGAGATCTATAATGTACGTCTTGTTCAACCTGTTTGACTATCAAATAGGCTTTTATTTGTCACTGTCAGTATAAACGGGGGAAGGAGTAGTGCGGTCAGGATCAGAGGGGTTCGTGGAGGGATTGTTTGGGTTTGACCGTGTTCGCCAGAAGAAATATCACACGAGACATCTAAGTTTGTTTATAGGGTACAAACAAATCCAGACAAGGTAACACTGATGAATGACAGATGTGTTGGTTAAGCTATCATGTGCATGGTCGAAGCATAGATTGGTGTGTCTGTATACCTTTAATCAGCAAGGACGTTTGATTCCTATACTCTAAATCCAGTACCACAAAACTTTATTTGTTTGGTTTTTTATGTTTTATATGGTTTTTCCATCTTTGGCTCTAGCTGGGACAAGCAGGGCATCTCCCACCTGAAGGCAGACGGTGTTTTATCACTCCCCTATGACATCCGCTTCTCTTTGACTAAGACTGCAGAGATGCTCTACATCGGGGTCACTGGGTGAACTCTCATATACATACATAGATATATAGTTGGAGTGTGTGTGTGTGTGTGTGTGTCTGTCTGTCTGTCTGTCTGTGTGTTTACATATAACATAATTTCAATCGTCTGAATTAAGGCACTGTGACTTTATTTCCTAGACTGGGAAAGCTGGGACTGATGGGAATACTTCAGTCTAACAAGTTTACTTGTATGGAGGATATTAAGCAACTGTTAAATGTCCACAAAACTCAAGTATCAGGTAATGAGCAATCATTAGACCATATTAATAGCACATATTAAAGTATAACTGAAAAATAATGATCTAGTCAGAGACACTAGGATTTCATTCAAGGACAGAGGGAAATTCCCCTTTTCTGAAAAATGAATTTCCAGTGTGATAAAGAATCACAGGCCTTTTTAAGTATTAGATTTGGGGCATTAGATCATTTGTTCTATAGCAACATAAATACGTGAAGAAATACCCATATTTCCCCACATGTAGATACAATAGTTAGCATTAATCAAAGGACCACAGAATATTATTAAGACTCTGACTGGCCTTTATGTCCATGACACGATCCATTTTATTTGCATGAGGTCAAATGTTGTGATGTTAACAGTGGCTGAGGAGGGTTGTAAACTTCAGTATTTTAAACACAGTGAAGTAAAATCATGCTGTTTTGTAGAATACGTCTGTAGCCACTGGAAGGACGACGCCTTCTTTGGCTATCAGTTTCTAAATGGTACCAACCCCATGTTGATCCAACGCTGTACAAGACTACCAAATAACTTCCCTGTCACGGAGGAAACGGTTTTCCCTGATGGCCAGCATAATTTGGCAGAAGAAATGGAGGTTTGTTTGTTTTTTATTTAAATTTCCACGAAATAAAGTTGACTGAACTCTGACTTGCATGTTGCTGAGGTATTTGTATTGACATGTTTGACTTTGCTGGTGTAACACCTGGACTACATGCATGGGGTCAAATGATTTTTCATTCTTTGTGAAATTTCAAACAGAAAGGTAACGTCTTCCTGTGTGACTACAAGCTTTTGGATGAAGTGGATTCAAACACCATCAGTGGGAACAAACAGTTCTTGATGGCCCCCCTTGTCCTACTCTGGAAAAACAATGATGATCAGTTAATGCCAGTTGCTATTCAGGTGAGCTTAGTACGCAGACATAATAACATATGAATGAACTGGTTCCTATCTAGATCTTTTCTACTCTACCTGAGCACTCAACCTGCTTTAGACAACGTGCGTCTGTCATTTATGGATTTTGTTTATGCTTGTCCTTCTGCAGAGACATTAGCTCTGACTAAGCCAATCCCTTTTCCTGTTGCTAATGTGTGTGCCAGAAAAGCATCTCAGGAGCTTTAGCTACAGATGGGAGTTAATAGGAAATGAGCGATTCTGATTCTATTATCAGTATCCTTTGTCGATTCAATTCCTCATCAGTTCTCTTATTGATTATCAATGAGTTCTGATTGGCTCCACTTTGAGAGTCACTACTATTGCTAAGCAATTCTCAGATAGTGGAAAGATATATAAAAAATCATTAGAGGCAGGCTTAATCCAACTTTTTTTCTTTTAAACTAACATGTGTTTAAAAGAAGTCAGGAGCAGGAACAGCTCAGTAGGTAGAGTGGTTGCCCCATGATCGGAAGGTCGGGGGTTCGAATCCACTGAACAGCTACCCTGAGGTACCCCTGAGCAAGGTACCGTCCCTACACACTGCTCCCCGGTGCGCCTGCATAGTGGCTGCCCACTGCCTCACAGAGTAAATGGGTCAAATGCAGAGAAGTAATTTGCCCACGGGGATCAATAAAGTATACAGTATTATGTGTTAATCTTTTTATTTGTTCGTGGTGATCAACTTAACCTCTACTCGACTCGGATCAAATGGTTTTCCATTACAACCAACTAATGTGAATGGGTATCGTCATAGCAGTAATCGTGACAAATGTCCCGCGACGTAATTAGTATGCAACACAAAGCGTACAACTAAGGTGATCATCCTGCTGCTCGGTGCGTGGCTTTTGGTCAGCCTCGGGGACCACAGCGTTGTTTTGTTTTTCAGCTTCCTGTCGCCTCTCTTTCGAATTATCTCCAGACTACTTTAAAAGGGGAGAGACCAGTAGCTGTTGCTTCCAGAGAGACTAAAATCACAAATCCATGCAGTAACACCTGCATCGCTGCCGGAGGAGATGGAGGCAGACTCCTCTGTGACGTAAAACCATTATCTCGCCATTGTCAGGATGGGGCTTACCTTTGCTTCTGTTTTGCTGGGCTTGACTGTGATGTTCAGGGTTTCTCTGGCACACCTAGGGCCATTTGGCTTTATCAAGCTAGTGAACTTCTGTAGCAACGTGGCAGCTATCCTTGTCTTTGCTTTAGTGGTTTTGTTTCGACTTGAACTTTCACAACGTGGCAGTTTGCACTCTCTGTGTTTGCTTCTTAGCAGTCCTCCTTCCAGCTTGCCAGATACATGCCATGACCCTTCACTAACTGTCTCGCCAATGAAAACCCTGCACCCTGTGTTGCTTACCTGGACACCCCCATGCCTCTCGCACACCGCTTCTCTCAACCTTGTTCCTCTCTGCTTCAGCCACCTGTCCTCAAACTCCTCACCCAAGACTTTGTAATAGTTTGACAAGTAACCTCTAGTCAGCTTTCATTATCCAGATCTGTTTCTAGTCATATGCCTTCCAATCATCACTAATGGCCATGTCTCTCTCTCTCTAGATCTCTTTCTTTTCTGTGCCTTTACTTTAGATTTTCACTGTAAATGAACATTTTCACTGCACTGTGCACTTAAGCTAGTCTGCTCCTTGCGTTTAGATACACATGACACATATTCTACACAAGCAACATCTGACGTGTTTGATGCTTAATGGTCAGTATTGATTAACAAAGAGAGAGTACAAGAAAGAAAAGCACATTTACTTTTTTCTCCTGCAGCTGAAGCAGAAACCAAAAGAGGACAACCCGATCTTTTATCCTAGTGATTCTGAGTACGACTGGTTGTTGGCCAAGATGTTTGTGAGAAGTGCAAACTTTAACCTGTATGAACTCAACACTCACCTGCTGCGCACTCACCTGCTGGCTGAGGTCTTTGCAGTGTCACTGCTCCGCAACCTGCCCATGGTGCATCCTCTGTACAAGGTAACAACAGCTGATGAACCATTTCTCTTACACAATGCTGAATGGTACAGAAAGCAACAAAACCCGTGACTTTGATGTTAGTCGTTAACTTTCTTATTTGTTCTAAAGAACTGAAACACAGAATTAAACATGTGAATATAAAACATCACACACTAATGAGTTTCTCTGTTTCCCTCAGCTTCTCATACCTCACACTCGCTACACTTTGAACATCAACTTCTTAGCTCGGATGCTTCTAATATCTAAAGGAGGAACTTTTGCTAAGGTATAAACAGGAAAAAAGACAAACATGTTCTTTTTGACCAGCGTGTATTTTTGGTCACTGAGATTTGAACGTTCCCTAGTTTACATCTTCTGGTGGAGAGGGTGCCCTCACAATCCTAAGAAGGTCCCTGTCCTCACTGACCTACAGCTCCCTCTGTATCCATGATGATATCGCAGAGCGTGGACTGAAAGATGTGCCAAACTTCTACTACAGGGATGACGGACTCCGGCTTTGGGAAATCATCAGCAGGTTCTATCACTACTTTGTCTGACCCAACATTTATTTTAAAGTTCATTCCTAGACCATCCTTCATATCCTGGCAAATGAGGTATCGCACCTGCAGATCTGTGCCAGAAACAAAAACATTATTCCAGATGGATCACAGTCCTTATTTTTCATACTCTCCTCCAGTGTCAGGGGTGGAAAGTAATATCAATCAGAGGAATAAATACTGTAATCATAGAGTTCAAATGAACTTCAGATGATTAGTGAATCTAATAAGAATCTGTTGATGTGCTCATAAGCTTAGAAAGCAACGATGGGTGTTTGCATGTCCTTATTTGATATCATCTGTTGTGCATTACAGCTTTTAAATAATGTGTTTAGAAACCTACAATGAGACCAGGAACATGTTTGAATGTGTCCACAGGTTTGTGAAGTCCACACTCGCCTTCTACTACAAGACTGATGCTGAGGTCCAGGAAGACACTGAACTGCAGAACTGGATCAAAGAAATTTTTCAGAATGGATTCCTTTCACAGGAAAGCTCAGGTGCTGATAATGTTTCCTGGTATATCACATTTAATCTCTGTGCTGACATTATTCATGGTTTGTTCTTTCATATTTTCAGGAATTCCACAGAAATTCACCACCGTGGACGAGATGGTCAAGTTTGTCACCATGGTGATCTTCACTTGCTCCGCCCAGCACTCAGCTGTCAACTCTGGACAGGTGAAGCCTTTTAATTGATCCTGATTATCAGTGATGGTGTATTGGACAGATCCTGCATGGATCACTTTTGGAAAAAGGTCAAATCCACTAACTTTTGAGGTTTGTGAGGGAATTTATACAACTCCATCAGCAGCTAACATAATACATAATGTCTCCTACGATCACAATCACACTTTACCTCATGAACATGGAAGCAGCAAGTAATCAATGGAATCCCATTGACTGTCCACACATGACCATTTTTGTGAATGGACTTGTTCTTCTATAGAGCTTTTCTCCCTGAGCACTCAAAGCACTTTATACAACTTGCCTCATTCACTCATTCACACACTGGAGTTAATAGCGTGCCAAAGGACATGGGGGGAGCCAGGGATTGAACCACCAACCGATCAGTAGATGACCTGCTCTACCTCCTGAGCTCAGCCAAAGCTGAGGCCAAAGCTCTCACGTTAAATCATAACGTAGTTCATCATTTAACTTCCAAAGTATTAATAAATCTAAAAGTTCATAGTAAATCATTCAGTGAATTTTAGATGTTTTTTTTTCATTTTATTTCATAAAGAGCAGAATCACAGCGCTGACCTCGAGGTGCTTTTTATTGTATGTTAAAAACCAGGGTTGGTTTCCTTAGTCAAAAGAAGTAATGAATTACACATTACTTATTACTTTACTTAAAATGCAATGCTGCTCATTGCAGCATTACATTTTGTAATGCAAGTACCTATACGATTGCAACTGTAATCGAATTACAATTTCTCACCTGAGGCTGGGTGTGCCACTCCTCACTCAGCATTCTTCAGTACAGGTGTTTCAGACATCAGTCTGTGGTTTAACTTACTCTATCTATCTACCCCCCAGCAGTCCAAAGCTTGCTGCACACCTAAAAAACTTAAAACAAGCCGTTGTCTTTAGTTTTTCTTTGGCTGATCTATTTAGCACATTTAGACAGTAACTTAACAGGATCATCTTTCTCATTGCCTACACAGTCTACTATTTTGTATTTATCTGCCTTGTTCATAAATTCATGTGTTTGGTCAGCTCCACGTGACCTATAGTTCAGACAGCGCTCCATTAAAAACAATAGTGACATAGCTCCTGGGTCTTCCACAGTCTTGATTCAGTTCTGTGGTATCACAGTAAGACGCTTTGCTCCTTCATCTTCCCTGTGCCATATGTGTTTATATTAGCCTAACCATGGGTCTGCAGCTAGCCACCAGGTAGCAAATCATTATTGGTTAAGTAGCATGACTTTACTAAAAGTGGCTGCTTTTAGTTTTTAGTCAGTCAGAACATGGTACCACATCTTCAGGTGGGATCTTGCTAGCTTACGTCCTGCTAATGTTTAACTTGGCTAGACCTCATGGATACCATGATGTTAGACTTGATGATGAATCTAGATGTTAAACACCTCAGAAAACAACCGTTTACATTTGTGGACTATTTGGATCATTTGGATCCAATGGTTAATGCTGTCAGACTTAAAAACTATCCTTCAAAACTTATAAATGATGTATCTTCTCCAATGCAGTACGATTTTGGTGGCTGGATGCCCAACGGTCCTACTACCATGGAAGTAGCTCCACCAAAAGAAAAGGGAACGACCAATGAGAAAACGATGCTGGCGACACTCCCCAGTGATGACACAACAGTGCATGCCATGGCAACTGTATGGCTACTCAGCAAGCAGTCCTCTGATAGTGTAAGTACTCACCAAAGACTGTATGAAAAATAAAAGTCATCATATTGATGTTTATTTTATGTGAAATACATTAAAATGTTACTAGAGTTACGTATTTGATCAGCTCGACAGTGAAGCTGTCATGTCCCATTGATTTCATATCGATCTCCTCAGATTTTTCTTGGCCAGTACCCAGAGAAGCATTTCACCGAGAGGTTTCCTCTCCTGAAGATTAAAGAATTTCAAGAAGAGCTCCAAAAGCTGAGTGCAGACATCAAAGTCAGAAACTCGAGTCTGGACTTGCCGTACACGTACCTGGATCCAGAGGTGGTGGAAAACAGTGTGTCCATTTAATACTGAAAGGCATCGTCTCCTTCAGCTTCATATTAATAAACAGGGTGGAGGGAAGACTGTGTGTTCAGGTTTGAACCGTTTCTACTGATTCAGTTTTTGTTTCACATCATAATCTTAAAACTTCTTAATATCATATCAGTGATTAAAACAAGCAGGGAAACTGTAACATGAATGTTTAAGTCAGTTTTCGGTTGTTTGTAGTCTTATACCTTTTTTGTCTCAATATATGAATTATTTGATCTCTATCTTTTTTTCTTATTCCAGTGTGTATTTCATGTCTGTAGCGGTTACTGATCACTGAGTTTGTCCTGCCTCGAATTCTGATAAAAAAAACGTACAAAAATCCATATAAAATATTTACATCCTTTAAATAAGAATTGAAGACAGATACGGATGTATTCTGTTTTAAAGGAGATTTCACAAACCCAGAGACAAACAATGAGACAATTACATATACAGTTTTACATAATAAGTGATGACAAAATACTGTGTAATTGTTGTGTAATGTTCAAAGCATTAAAGGTTAAAGCACTGTGTTAACAATCTGTTTGACTTCAGTTATGACTGGAGACTATATAAAAGATGCAATGTATAACTTACCAAAGTCATTTTTTAACTCCTTATTTTATGTCAGATTCATGACGGTAACCATGTCGTGACGAGCATACTTGGAAAAGAGGGTGGAGTGCTAAGTTATCTGCTAATGCTTGCTAGCTTGGTTACAAGCTGCATGAGAACATACATGCTAACTGATGCTAAATAAAATCTAAATAAAATCCTTGAATTACAATCACCTAAACTGGGCCACAGTTTCTTTGAATCATCCTTATAAAACAGAAGCCATCATTGTATGTTGATGATCTAAGTTTAAACACATTGGGATTACTTAACAGTAAAAAAAAAAAAAAAAAAAGTTGGAGAAGATG
>VUQR01024823.1:6222-27708 GCA_015108515.1 Hemichromis elongatus | reverse complement strand
CAGTTCAGTTCATTTTTATTTCAAACATGTGCCTTAACAATAATTTCCAAATATCATTTCATTATTTGTTTGAAAAGGAGTAGGCAGAAGTATTTACTTATTTGTCCCTCCCTCAAGTTTTACCTCTCATTCATTTAATTTTCTTTTAGTCTTAAATTAAACAAACAACAACAAAAGTAAAGCAACACAAGACAAAACATACATAAATCAAAACAAGAAATTAGCAATCCCCACCATAGTATAGTTTCTTTTTAAAATACAGAATGTGTATATTTGCAGATTTACAAGTTATGGAAAAACAAACCAACCAAAAAAACCAAAAAAGAACCACAACACCATTACCGCCCTGGGTTAACCCCGTTTTCTTCATTCTTATACTTATTTAAAATTTGGTTTTTATATTTTACTTTAAACTGGTTTATGTTTTTACTATAAATAAGGAAGCAGTTGGGCTGCCAGAAAAAAATGTAGTCAGTGCTGAAGTATCCCTGCATATTAGTTTTCTACTGTTAGATCTTTGTGATGTCATTGAGAGCACAGACACCTCTGGCTGTGACCACAGAAGCCCAGCCCATCCGTTGATCTAACCTGCTTATGAGAAAAAGCCAAGACGAATCAAGTTGGTTTAAAGGGAGAGTAGCCATAAAAGAAGGAGGAGCTAAAGCCACGTGTTTTAGAGAGTGGACGAACTGTCAGCCTGCGTCAAGGCCCAGTGTGTGATAAACAGCGACTATTTTAGAACGATGAGTCATAAAAAGCTCAGGTCCCAGAATAAAAATCAGGAGCTGAAATGAGCATAAGAGGTTGTTAGAAATACCAGCAGCAATATATTTTTAAAGTCTGGCTTTCAGGTAAGGATAAGGTTCGAAAACGACTTTGAATGCCTGTCCAGGCATTTGAATTTAATCAAATGTCTGGGTGGGATGTAAATAATGGGATTCAGCTTGGAGATACTCCATCTGTGACTGACAGTGTCCAAGATATGAATGTATTCTAAAGCTTTAATGGTTTTACATTAATGCATCATTAATGTTAATTCAGTTTAAAGCCGACACTTCTTTGTCTCTTATAGGCTGCATTATGCATGCTCTAACTTGATAAAAGCTGATATGTTAATGCCTTTTTGATGACACTGAGCAAAGCTGGAGACATTTACCTCAATGGAGAGGATGAGGCAAAGTTAATTAAGTTGAGCGGGGGATGAAGGATGGTTAAAGGATTGACGAGTCTCCGACGCGATCACGGTAGCAGCGTTTCACCTCGCTTTCACTCCCACCCCACCCGCAGCCTTCTCTACATGCCTTCACACTTTATTACCGCACATTAAAAAACCATATGGGTCGTAATCGAGCTTAATAAATGTCAGCGTCGCGGCTCGCACGGGGACGGCCGGGGTTCAACGTGTGTTTGTCTTGTACATGAGTTTAATTAGCCTCTGCCATGCTACAGTGTGCGCCCGATTGTGTGAGGAAATGAAAATGAGGCTAATTAGATGTGATAGCAGGAGGCTGGGCTGATGTGCCGCACCTGCAGCCATCCTGCATTGAGAGTGCTTGTTCACGGGGAGGTGGGAACATGCACACCTGGTTACATAAAGTGTGCTGACCATAGACTGGTTAAAACTACTGACCGGTGAAATGTATAACACCTATATAACACGCGTCACCATGACGTGTACTTCCTACCTGCACATCGTTGCAAACTCAGCACTAGGTTGGCAGTTGCACTGTCCTGTGGGAAAGTGCAACTAGCTTGACAACAAACAGTTTATGGCACTGGCCTCCTAACACATCACACACCAATCCAAACAATCACCGATAGTATGCACCAGGACGAGCCTGATGCACTGGGACCTCACTCCATATCCCAGGAGAACCCCAGAGCTCCTGGGTTCAAATATTTATCTTGTAGTAAATTCATTCATCGTAACTGCTTTACAGTTGATTTTAACCTTATCATGTCAGGAATTGTTTATTTTGATGCTAACTAAAGCATAATCTGTCTAAAAAGTTTTTTTTTTTTTTTATCATTGTAGATTCTTTTATTCTCACTGTTGACGTGGATATTTCTCTTTAATAATAAAGGATTTGACCTCCAAATCTGACATCAGCCAACCTGGTCATTCTGAAAAGCCATTAAATTAAGCTCATGGGCAGTTTTGTTTTGCAGAGCTGGTCTCACTTGAGTTGGCTTCGGAGGGCTCTATTTGCATATGTGCAAAAAAAAAAAGAAAAGAAGAAGGTTAATAATTATTTTTAGTTTGCTTTGAGGGCTGAGAGCGCGCGAGCATAAAACACACCGAGTACACATGCTGCGTAGATGCTTGCCCTCACTGGCTCACAGAGACATGTTTCAGGCCTGTCTGTGAGGATTAGACGGAAGGTATCGATAGTATTGGTTAAATGTGTTCGATTTTTATTTCGTCAATGCGGCTCAAATTTCTGATATGAGAATGATTAAGATCAAATGATTTTTTGCCGCGGCTCCACAAAGATGGAGATAAAAAGGAACGTGTTGCCTTTCTCACCCGCTTCGGGGGAAAGATGCAGGTTAACAAGAGGAAAGGGAGACGCTGGCGTGGTCTGGGTAACAAGTACTCCAGAGATTAAAGGAAATTTTTTCATTATTCGTTTGCTGCAGCCACCACAGCTCACTGTGACAGAGCTTTGAACGGTGGCCACTTTGATAGAAACACAATTTAAGTTTCAGGCGTCCTCTGTCCCGTCGCTCAGACCTGTCACATCACCCCTAAGCGGGAACACCAGAGGATCACTCCCACCTCAGGCCAGCTTGTTGACACATAAAGAGCAGGAAGAGTGTCATGAGCACGGAGTGAGTGATGACAGACTGATGGCATTTATGTGTTGTCCTGCCTAAAGCACAGCAGAGATGAGAATCTGAAATCAATAGATGTCAGTGGTATTAGGGTAGATCCTCACTGACCTCAACACTCTAAACGACAACAATCAAGCAACCCACTTTAAGCAAGTACTTGGTGACAGTGGGAAGGAAAAACTCCCTTTTAACAGGAATAACCATCCATGCTAACCAGGCTGAGGGAGGGACGGCCATCCGCCGCGACAGGCTGACATGAGAAAGACTCTGAGACACGCTGAGCTGTCTCCGAGTCCAGTTTTATTTATATAGCATCAAACACCAACAGCGGTCGCCTCAACAAGGCTAGGAATACGTATCCGAGTATCCGTAACTGATTGATTGTAATGTGGTATATCCAGATCGATGTAGAACTTTAAAGTGTTTGTTGTGTATATTTTGTTGATCTTCTTTTTTTTGCTATTACAATAAAACTGCAATAAATAAAACTACCTTTAAAATGAGAGATGAACCTCCAGATTGAGCATTCGTCGTCCTTTGGTGCGTTTCTTGAATGTTGAATGTAAGCCTTGAATGTTTGCTGCTTTCAGACTGGATTTTGTCTGACGCCACATCACTCCTGTTCCTCACTTAGCCATCTATCCACAGGATTTACACTAGAGCAGCAGACACAAATGGCTCTGAGATGCTTAAT
This sequence comes from Hemichromis elongatus, assembly GCA_015108515.1. NCBI lineage: Eukaryota > Metazoa > Chordata > Actinopteri > Cichliformes > Cichlidae > Hemichromis > Hemichromis elongatus. The sequence continues at coordinate 24,179 of VUQR01024823.1, read as the reverse complement.
AAGATATCAGACTGTTGGTGTGCATAGAGAAAACGGTGCTATACTTTATTTTCTGCAGCACAGAGGTCTAAACTCAGTTTACCCTCCGGCCTGCTGAGGTGCCAACTGGCAGTAAATCCTGAGCACAGCAGGCAGGTTAGCACGGAAACAGCTTTGGGCAACATCTGTACAACTACTGTATCATTTCATGACACTCACCTGCTGGCGAGCTGATCTCCTCTCATGTAATCTGCTGTTACATACGACACGTGTCTCTCTTAGTGTAGTTCTGTTTAAACTGCTGCTCAGTATCATTTTTTTGTTAGTTTTTTTTTTGGTGGCACTTGTTTTTTAAATAACAAAATTTCACTCAATCACAATGAAATGATGCATTTATGGAGTTTGCACAGTGACACAATGCATTCACAGCAGTGTGTGTGCATGTTTTTGACTTCTGCATTCAAACTGCTTCATCACTGAATGTGGATCAGTCAAACGCTGGAGGCCTTCATCTTAGTCTAACACGGAAACATGTTTGTGTGTCTGTCCCCACATTTGTCCATCTCTTCAAATCAACAGACTCAAAAAATCAAATGAGTCATAGAGTGTTTCACTGCTCAGATGTGTAATCACACATGGGTCAGCGCTGATGTGGCCCAGGGATGACTAAGGCCCGCTCTGACAGTCCTCCGTAAATATATATAGAAACATCCTCAAGTGTCTGAGATGTGCAGGTGCTCCGCCTCTTGTGAGACCTCGTGAAGAATGGCAGCGATGACGTGAAGCTTTAATCGCAGCTGTCGCAGAAATGCGTGCGTTTGTGTGGCCTGCACCACGTCGTTATGACGCGCATGCTAACCGTCACCTCTGTCATTTCACGCCATGAGCTTTTAAGGCTGGACAAATGTACAAGTGGAAAGTGTGAGGGACTTCAGTGGGACTGCTGAGTGTTACTGTTAATCAGAACATCGGGCTGTTTGCTTCCACCTTTGTGAATATTTGCCTTTTCTTGTGTTTGTCTTCAGGTGGAGCGGGAGATAGCCATCCTGAAACTCATAGAGCATCCTCACGTTTTAAAGCTGCACGACGTCTATGAAAATAAGAAATACCTGTGAGTATATCCTCCAAAGATTCAATGAACACTGTAATGACACCAAACTAACAAAACATTTGGTACTATAGTATATCAAAATATTTTATTTTGGTACATTGTATTGATTGTTACACAGGTTTAGGACATTGAGGAGACTTTTGCAGGTTTCATGGTTGAGCACATGAGTGGAACAGGTACTGCATCAAAGGGCTAGACTAAATGTTAATGTCACCAGGATAACTTTAGCTTAGACCTGGGGCTTTTTAACTTATACGGCCCAAAGTTTAAAATAAAACAGACTAATGATGCCAAACCAAACAAACAGCAGCACAAAGGCCTCTCATCACTTAGCCGAGTCTTTTAAATGGCTCCAATTCATCATGAGTTAGTTTTACACAGTGCAAAATGGTTCAGTTAGGAGGTATATGAATATGAATATAAAATGTAGTACGTAAACATGCTTTATTGTTCAAATAGTCATTACTATAAATATTAATTTTCTAATCCTGTGTAATAAATGTATTCATTTATTTTTTGTGGCCCAGCTGATGAGGCCTCAAACAAATAGCTGCTGGGGTTTTTTCCTCCTCACATCGACCAAGATTGCAAATATGGCTAAAAAGTGTTTGAGCTGATTCAGACAGGAGAAAGTCCACGACTGTGTCCACGACTGTGTTCACGACTGTGTCCACGACTGTGTCCACGACTGTTGTTATTGTCTTTGAATCCACAGAGAATGCAACACTGTTAGCAGGATTTTAATTTGCGACTGCTCTTTAACGGCTGACAAACAGCACTGATAAAGCGACCAGCTCGTCTCGGTAACCGTCCACAGGACTGGAGAACAGTAAACATTTACGCGAGCAGCCATTTGAGCTGTGGGGTTTGATCAAAGCGTGAAATGCTTCTTTGGTCCCCGTCACTTTAACCTGCCCCCTGCGACTCGAGCTTTCCTCTACGTGTTTTATTGTACACATTAATCTCGTGCATGTGACGGCTGCGCTCCGGTGGCGTGGCTTAATATGTTGTTCAATAATTGATAAAGGTGCTGCTGTCAAATGGAGCGGGAATTTGTTTTCTTAATGTTGCGAGGACGGGGACGAATGGTCATCATGGATGCAAAGAGTTTGCCGTAGAAATTCTCTCACTCGCAAATCACGCCCGAACATGTTTCTAATTTAAATAGCTGTGATGGGTAAATGCTTGAGCAGATCCCTTAATCTGCTAATAAATCAGACCCCGGGGAGGACGCGGCTGCAGGAGGAGCCGGCTCAGCCACGTCTCTGAGACGCAGGAACACAGGAGATGGATAAAAGCACAAACCCACATGGGCTGGGGATTTTCACAGGGATTTATGTTGTGCATCAATGTGGTGGCTTCAACACATCGCAGCTAAATACTCTTTAGTTTATGACCCAATTATTTCATAACGCTTCTTTCATTTTGAGGGAAAAATGAAGCGGAGGATCTGTAGGGACTCTGGGGGGGGGGGAGTGCATTTACCCAAATGTTACATGATTTGGACGTTCCTTACTAACTTATTGTGGGAGACCTTTTATTTTTACTGCAGTAAGTTTAGTTTTACTTTACTATTTTACTGCAAAAATTGCGACGGCTGAAATTAAGATCTCAGGTTCTGTTACATTTCTCAGTCAAACAAAACACGACTAATCATTCCTTTTTACTTATATACGTTTTCTTACGTCGTGTTTGTATCAATTCAATTCAATTTATTTATTTATATAGCGCCAGATCACAACAACAGTCGCCTCAAGGCGCTTAGTACATACAGAGAAAACCCAACAATCATATGACCCCCTATGAGCAAACACTTTGGCGACGATGGGAAGGAAAAACTCCCTTTTAACAGGAAGAAACCTCCGGCAGAACCAGGCTCAGGGAGGGGCGGCCATCTGCTGCGACCGGTTGGGGTGAGAGAAGAAAAGAACGGGATAAAGTATCATCGTGCTCATTTCACATGCACCTTAAACCATCGGCTGTGTGTCTTCTCTGATGGTTTCCTGTCCATTCCCAAAGTGTCTGGTCATCATGAAGGATAAAGTCACTCACACTTCCCTCAAACTTTTACATTTGGCTAACTTTAGAAGCTCAATGAGATGACATGGTAAATGGTAAATGGCCTGTATTTGTATAGCACTTTACATTTCAGTCACCCACCCGTTCACACGGCAAGCTACATTGTAGCCACAGCTGCCCTGGGGCGCACTGACAGAGGCGAGGCTGGTGGACACTGGGGGGCGCCACCGGGCCCTCTGACCACCACCAGTAGGCAACGGGTGAAGTGCCTTGCCCAAGGACACAATGACTGAGACTGTCGGAGCCGGGGCTCAAACCGGCAACCTCCGATTACAAGATGAACTGCCGACTCTTTAAGCCACGATCGCCCCATATCATCACATGCACATCATAAAGGCGTGCTACTGGTAACACAAACAGCATCATTTCTGCGACAGTTGTGATAAAGACTCGCAGCTGCAACGCAGTTTATTAACCTTCACTTCATCACTTCAAGGTAATGATCTCATCCTGTGGAGGGAAGCAGTAGAAACCAATGAATGCGTCCAGGGGACGGCACTTTAAGCACCCCTTGTTGTAGACGTGTGGCCACAGGCTAATTTATGGCTGTGGGTTGTTTTGGCTTTGTTCATTATGTGTATTCAGTGTTAGTGTATATGGTATTGTTGGTGAGCGGGGACTTGTCAGGGCAGGGTTAGTATATCAATTACAACAAAAACTGGTCATGGTAAAGGTTTCTTGTAAAAATGGAATAATTAGTATTAAAAATATTAATTTAAAAAGACAGCAGGGTTAAAAATGTCTTTATGGTGACCTACATCTTTTTTTTTTTACATATCTAAATATATTCCTAATATAACTTGTATATACATCCAATGTGGGAAACTCCATTAGTAATCAGACGTTAACCCTTCAAGTTCTCAGTCACCATCAGTGACAACTCTAACCTCACGTTTAGGTTAAACCCCAGATTTGGGTTAAACCCCACGTTTGGGTTAAACCTCACGTTTGGGTTAAACCCCACGTTTGGGTTAAACCTCACGTTTGGGTTAAACCTCACGTTTGGGTTAAACCCCACGTTTGGGTTAAACCTCACGTTTGGGTTAAACCTCACGTTTGGGTTAAACCTCACGTTTGGGTTAAACCCCACGTTTGGGTTAAACCTCACGTTTAGGTTAAACCTCACGTTTAAATGCAGAACAAGACAGTTTTTCAGTTCAACCCAGTTTTACTGATACCAGCAGTCATGATTACTTTCTCTGTGATCTAATCACCAAGATTTTGGGAGAGCAATTGAAACCGTGTATATCTTCTAATGTGCTTAGGATTAAGGTATAAATTACTGCAGCAGTAGGCGCTCCCTGTTTGGCTGCTATTGCAGGGTTTCATCTCTGCCTCTGTCTTCTCTTGCAGATACCTGGTGCTAGAGCATGTGTCTGGTGGGGAGCTTTTTGACTACCTGGTGAAGAAGGGCCGGTTAACACCTAAAGAGGCCCGAAAGTTCTTCAGACAAATCATCTCGGCTCTGGACTTCTGCCACAGCCACTCCATATGGTTTGTCCACACAGACAAATGTTGTGTTTCATCACTTTAATGAATTTTAATCAGTCGGCTGGGTTTTGATGATTGTGCTGCACGCGGCTTCATACTCTAGTAAACTTTTCTTAATTTGCCCTTATTTGACATTGCATCTTTAACCCGTTTATCTGCAGTTCAAACGGGGCGATGGATGGAGAAACATGCAACTGTTTTGTAAAAAGTTTGGACACTTGATATGAATTTTTCAAACAGACCAATCATTTACTCTAGCTTTTTAAGGTACCTTAATATACCTTACTGCTGGGCAGCACTACTGGGGAGACCTGTAGGAACGTTTCCACACTTCCTACTCAACAACTAATACTACACATGTAACATCAGGGTACACAATTATTTGAGATAATTTAGATAAAGTGCCAGGGATAGCTCAGTAGCTATGATTGGAAGGTCCAGGGTTCGAATCCACTGAAAGGCTACCCTGAGGTACCCCTGAGCAGGGTACTGTCCCTACACACTGCTGCCCACTGCTTCACAGAGTGAATGGTTCAAACGCAGAGAGGACTCTCCTCACGGGGATCAATAAAGTATACATTGTTATAAATAGATAATTTATGACAGCAAATTGTAATTGCACATTTTCAAATGACACCACTGTGTGGGTGAGTCTCGGACAGCTCCGCCCACACACAACAAATGGACCAGGTGAGTCACGGTTACAGAAGGCCAACAGGCGTTTTTACTAGGACACCGAATCAGTGCTGTGTGTCACAGCTGCGCTCTGAGACGCTATGCTACACTCACACCAAGGAAGACTTGTTGCCTCTTTAAAAGATGAGGACCCGGTCTGCAACCACTCGGAGTGAGTTCCTGTCTTTGCTTTGTTAGTACGGCAATAAAATGTGAGAGAAGAAGGCATCGGTCTGTGATCAGTGTGGCTGAATGACGTCAACGTCTGTAATCTGTTTGTATTAATACACCAATTAACTGTGATAAATCGGCGAAAATTGCACGTCTGTGTCAGTGTCTCCTCAACCCCCCGAAATTCATATTAAACTAAAATCACATGAAGTACTCAATATTCAGTGTCCACCCAGAGCGTCACTCCCATAAATGATAGAATAGAAGTTTAGACATTTCTCCCGACAGCCTTGCTGTTACAGACGAGCACAGAGCGAGTTTTAAGCTCAGGCTGACTGCAGTGTGAGGGGGAAACGTCCATTCACCAAACGCAGTACTGTAAAGCCGAGGCAGTGAGGAAGTCGTGGTGATAGCTGACAGAGTTCATTACCTAGCCCCGCTCCTACACCTTTGAGGGAATTTGCATTTAGTTCAGTGTGCACTAAACTAACTAATAAAAAGACTGGTCAAAGCATTCTTACTCTAGTTTATATCGTAGGACTTTTATTTGACATTGCCATCGTTTCTAAAAACACTCGAGCGTGTGAAGAACGGGTATCCTCCTGCAGCCTCTTTCCTCATCAGCCGTAGCCGGGGGTGACTTTAGAGGCTGCGGCTCCTCTTCATCTCTTTTCATCTCTGAGACCACCTTTAGTTCCTCCGCACATGACTGCAACACAAGAGCAAACGCACATCAAAGATGCTCTGCCTTTGACTCTCAGCATTAGACATCGAGTGTTTGACTTTGAAGGAGCAGATTTATTCCACGCTGTGTGTTTTCTGTAAGAACCAAAACTAGAGTCAAGCTCTGTACGCCTGGGTTTTATTTCCCTCGCTAGTTTTGAGTAAAACTGCGACTTGTTATCGACTCTTTCAGTAGCTGATGAGTTGCGATCACCTTGTCGATTACAGAGAACATTAAAGACCGTTTCCCTGAGGAGGCTGGGACACGACTGCAAAACCTGCCACAGCTCTGATCACCGTCTGTATTCACATACTACTATGAGTCCAGTCTCAGAGGAACATTTATAGCACTGTTAGATTCCTGCACTACATTTCTCTTGGTGTATTGTAGAGGTTCACTTTGGGAATCTCACAAAAATGGGAAAATGAATGTGACATGTGTAAAAGATGGACGTCTCCAGCACGCCATCATGTGTGATCCTCTGAAGCCCTGCTGTAAAAGCATGTTAGCTTTTTAACATCAGGCAACACGAGTGAGGGAGAGTTCATGCTCACGCTCGTCAATCACATGGTAGCTCTGTCCTAAAGCACAGCCTGCCTCATGTGGTCACGACCATGATTTACAATATCAGTATCAGTTTCTCCACTAGTCTCTTTATATTGATGCAGTGTGTGATTATACTGTACTCTGTAATGTCACCGTTCCTGACAGATCTGTGGACCTTAGAGTGTAGGCTATGAGACCTGGTTACACACCAGCCTACGGTCCAGGCTGAATTATGTGTTTACTTGCCCTCAGACTGTTTAGCACCACCAGGGCTGAAGCTGAAAATATAAGGCCCATGTGCATGTGGAGTCACGGCTCCAGCTGGGCTCAAATGGTCTCACTTATTATTGTATGCTGTGATGTTTGTCCTGTTGAATTCAAGTCCCTTGAAAAGCCACCAGCAAGGAAACACACGATGAGTCGACTAAGGTACGGCGCGTCTCTGAGCACCCGTTTTCAGTTCTGTCTTTGCTCTCTTCTTCTCTGGCAGCCACAGAGATTTGAAGCCCGAGAACTTGTTGTTAGATGAGAAGAACAACATCAGGATAGCAGACTTTGGCATGGCGTCTCTGCAGGTCGGGGACAGTCTGCTGGAGACCAGCTGTGGGTTAGTATTCAAGTTATACCAAGTGAATGTCTGGCATCTTCTGCTTTGAGTTCTTCATAACGAGTACCAAACGTAACGGCCTTTGAACATATAAATACTAAACGGGACCATAGCTTTTAGAGTTTACAAATGATGTTATTACTGTTCTAAATATAGTATATGTTTGCTATTATTTGCACGTCTTGTTTTGCATGATTTAAATCCTTTTAACTCACCAGTCTGTACATTTACCTCTCAGCTGAAAACCTGCTTTAGCTGTTTGTTTCTCGACATAACGGTTCACAGATTAAGTTTTCCAGCATTACCCATGTTGTTAGAACCAGCAGCAATCTTTTGTTTTGCTATAAATCAGAAGCGTAATGAAAGATGATTGTGCCAGCAGTAGAAACCTTTCCTAGTGTTTTGCTTTGTAGTCTTTTGTGGGCTCTACGGGATCCGTGCTGGTCAGCTGTGGGCCAACCAGCATTTCACAGAGTCAGCCATGTGGAACGGCTAAACCGGGCTCCTCTGCTGCACAACGCAGGAGGGAGGAAGTACTCTGCAGTCCAAGTCCTCCGCTATACAAACATGTGGAACGCATACAGTTTGGCCCTCGTGCTGTTATGTGCCGGCTATGTCACAGAATCACCAGTAAAACGAAATGTGACTAGAAGCGGCGATGCATACTGAATCTTTCCTGTAGGGCGTTCTTTACAGTCTGATAGGATGGGATCTTCAGTATAACTCAACCAGATTACTTCTACACCTAATTTAGACTTCTGCAGGAATCTTCGTATGTGCATTATTTCAGTAATTTATGTTTGTTTACTGGGCACCCAGTGGAGCTGGCTGTGCGTGTATTGATTGGACTGAGCCAGTGAGAGCCGGGCTTTGGAGTCGCTAATAGTCTCCACGCTCGTGCTGACGCCGTGTCCGTGTTGGGGTCCGTCAGATTACTCTTTCGCTGAGCGATCCTTTAAATATCTCCCATAAGTCAAAAGATTCTTTCACTTCATGTGACGTTAATGGAATTCATTAAATGAGCACGCTGCCTCCAGCAGGAAGGATGGAAATTAGCTCGGGTGTAATTAGATTGCAGTTAGTGTATTTTGACACCACTGTGTTTGAGTAGTTCAGATCGACTGGGTTTACATACATTATCATAATTAAGTATGTTGCGAGTGAAGATGGAGCGTGTGTTTACTCTGCGAGGTTCGATGGGATGCTGTTAGAAGACGTCACGCTCTCTGCTTCGTTTATCCCGTGATGAATCTGCACGGGGAGGCACCGCAGTAGGTTAGTTCTGCTGCGTTTGTGCAATTATTAGATTTTTAGGAGTGCAGACATGAGTGCAAATACTAGAGAAATAACTTTTTGTTTCCTGATGCAGTGGCATGATCAGAATAGTTAAAAACGACCAGATTTCAAAAAGCAGAAAGTAAAATATTTAAATATCCATCTTTCACGGGAAGGCTAACGACAAAGGAAGACGAGCACGAAGCACATTTTTGGCACCGTGCATTGTGGGTACTTAACGCTCCCGGTAGCTCTATCACAGCTCGTAGAAGCTTTCTGCACCACTACAGACTCTTTTGCTTCCTGGCATATTTTGGCCCATTGCGTCTGCACGTGTCTGCTACTACTGTGAGATTCTTTCTCCATCTTGCATGCACGGCTCTCTGAAGTCTTTCCACAGATTTTTAGTTATGAGGGTTGTGAACTGTGAGAAGAAGCATGGCAAAGCTTTTGTGCCGCTTCAGGTAGCTTATTGTGGATTTTGAAGTGCGTTTAGGATTATTGTTCTGTTATAGAGGATTTTCTCTTTTAAATACTCGGACACTCTGACAACCATCACAGCAGAGATGGTTGAAGTCATTCTTCCCTTGACTGTCATTCCACTGTCTGCACCAACAGACTTGGGAGGACTTGGTGTTCTTTTCATGAAGTTCTGCACTTATTTCTTTGCTTTTTGAGCTACAACAGGTTCACATGACTTGTTCACTTGCATACAGTGAACAAATCCTGTCACTTGCTACACTGCATCAGGCTTCTTCAGATACAGGTCTTCCTCTCCACAGTCGGCTCTTCCAGAAGTTTTCTGCAGTCCAATGAGTGGTTTGGATATCTAACAAGCAGTTATTTGAAAGTCATTAGAAACTGAGGAAATTGCACTAGTGCCATGGTGATGCAGTGATTAGCAATGTAGTATCACAGCAAGAGGATTGGTGGTTGGGGCCTTTGTGAAGAAGCTGCATGTTCAGCCTGTGCCTGTGTGGCTTTCCCCTCACAGGCCAAGGCCTTTCGCTCATTGTCACCTAGGACAGGTCGCCGCCTCCCCGTAAAATGCAAAACTGAAAGTGGATGCACCGAAGCGGACTTCTTTTTCTTTGTGGGCGTCAGTTATTCTAGTTTTCAGAGTGCCGTGAAGCTGTTTAGGGGCCTTGGGTTCAGAGTCACAGTGTTCAGAGGCTTAAAGGTATACCTGGACTTTCCAGACGTGTGTCAGTGGTTGCTTACAGGTCATTCAAGGTCCGTCGCTTTGATCAAAGACGTCTGAAAGCCCGTGTCGCTATTTGGAAGAATTTTTTTTTGTCTGTCTTTATAGAGATCTTCATCTGGTAACTTAATCTGGTAACCTACAGTAACTTAAATTCTTATTTCAAACTTTTTATAACTTTGTAACACTTTGGGTAACAGTGTTGGATGCTGCCGTACGTTATCCAATAAGCTGAGCCTCCACCAGCACAAGATTCTGTATTGAGGCTATTTGCTGTTATGTAATACTCTTTAAGCATAAAAAAATCTGTCATGCAATAAAGACTGAGGCCATTATTTTGATGCATGAGGTAAAGAAGGGACTGGTATCCAGAGCATCACCTGCATACGTCCCCAGTGTATTTATTGTGTTTAATGTTGAATCCTGATTGGCCGCCTCTGTGCCTCTTACAGATCTCCACACTACGCCTGCCCAGAGGTTATCAGGGTAAGTGCTCTCTCTCTTCTTGTCCATGTTTCTTTTTTTCATTCAACAATGAGAGCTGTGAATCCGAATGGCTCTTACATCACTGCTCCATCCTCTTTGCATTCACTGGGCTCCCTCCTTCCCCTCTCACTGTTCAGATACACTTTCTACCCACTTTTAGCTTTTTGCTCTGTAGAGTTTTCTTATCTTGTGCCTCTTTATTGCCATATTTCTTTTTATTCCTACTTTCAGCTGCCCGTACCTGTACGTCTTCATAAAGTCAAGACTTTCTTTTCAGTTTGAACCCTTTTTCTGTGTTATGGTGCTAGTTTTGGTTTTGGTTTCTATCAATAGTACGAGTGGGTGCTCTTTACTCTCTGAAGTAAAGCGTAATAATCTGCATGCTTTATGTTTTTATTACATAAATGCCTTTTTTAAATTCAAACTTTTGTTCTTTTCAAAAGGGTGAGAAGTATGATGGGAGGAAAGCAGATGCGTGGAGCTGCGGAGTCATCCTGTTTGCACTTTTAGTGGTAAGTGACTTCTCCTATGGGCTGGACACGGTGCTTTTACAATCATTTTGACACGTGTTTGGCACCTTAATGCCACAGCGGTGAAATTCATGGCACTTCCAGACATGATTATTGAAGAGCTTCAAGCATCCCAGAAAAAAGAAGCAAAAAGACAAAAATACGAGATTCAAAACAGCTGCAAGTGTTTGATAAGTGACTATAAAGTATAAAGGCATTACTAAGAGATGCAAAATGACCACAAACAAACAAAATGGTTTAAATATCACACACACAGCGACAAACTGAACCAAAGACCCCAAATTATTAAAGAGGCTCAAAATACAAAAAGGTGCCAAACAAAACCAAAAAATCATGAAGACAAAAAGAGGACGACACAATCGTCAAATGAAAATAATTAAGAAAAAACGGAGGGGCGGAGTTGATTCAGGTTTTTCCTTGGCTGAGTATTCGTACCACATAACGTGTCCTGCTGTGAAACTCTGGTTCAGAGCCGGGGTAAAGTAAAAAGATCGGCGTTATTCCTGAATCACCTGATGGGAGCACTCTGCATCCATTTTTTTGTCTTTGTTGGCAAACCAAGCAGCCAGGATTAAATTAAAGATGGGCTGCTGGAAACACAATGTGTACTGATAAAATATTAAAACCACATTATAAATAAAAAGGGTACAGACGGGATGTTCTCCTTTCCTTCATAACAGGCCTCTTTGTTCTAAATCGTGAATGAACAAAAGACTGACCGCAGAAGAGCGTTTCCAACGCAGAAATCTGCTTTTCATGAGTGACGTGTCTAAAACACGGTGCTCGATCTCTGCATTTAAGGCCAGTCAGAGGCAGCACTGCTGTAGCCCTTTGCAGATGTGGTTGCTGGTTGTCTACATGCAGGTCATGTCCCTCGTACCTTTGCCCTTTCTAGAGATCTCTGTGGAATTTGTTGTGTTTGACTCTTTAGCTCTGCAGGAGGCGCTAATGTCAAATGTGTGAGTGTGAGCCCAGCTCAGACCTTGGCTGATTCATTTTCTGCTGTTTTACAGATCATATTATTACTAAATGTTCTTATACCAGCATATCTATGTGTGCATACAGTGTGGATGCCCTGAATCAAAATAAGACTTTAGTTCTTTCATCATCGTTGTGTTGAAACATGAGAAAATGCACATTAGAGAGCTGACATTTGTTTGATGCTCAGTTTTATAACGTGGTTAGAGAATTCTGCCCGTCAATACAATAATCGACTTATTGTTGTCAAGCTAATGTGTGCATTTAGACCCCGACCATATGTACATGGCTATATTACAGTAAATATGGAAGCTTCTATGTAGTTTGGCCTCAGGTCACTGAAAACTCCTTTTAGGCTGAAGATTTTAAGAAATGCTGGTTCTGTGTCTACATGAGCAGGGTGATGTTAACAAAAATAAAAGCTAAAAGTCCCTCTGTACATGTATGCAAACAACAAACGCGCACTCATATGCACGTGGACATTGCCTGAGCCTTGAATGGGTTTATTTTTAACCTGCGTACAATTTTATTATCCTACACGAACAGGACACGAGCTGGGATGGCGGTAAAATATTTTTTAAATAGAGTTTAATTAAGTCAAGTATACGTGTCCATTTGATTGCTTACATATTCCTCAGAGGGCAGAAATAACAGGAAGGTGTGTGCTTTAACCTATCACCATGTGTTTGTAAGCACAGGCAACAGAAAACCCGTGATGACCTTTTTTAACATGTACTGCATGTAGTTCAGCACTCGTAGACACACATGTTGTGTATTGTTTCTGTGTGGGAAGCAAAATAATAACTTTTCAAAAATCTTTAATTAATAATTAAAGGAAAAAAAGGGGGAGGGGCTTTTCTGCATTCCAGGATGTGGGAAAATAAAATATTTATGAAAAAGTATCTGGTTACTGTCCAGTTTTTCCTAGTAGGGTTTTTTCTTTCCCCTACAAAATGGTTTGAACATGTCAGCTTGGCTCCGTCCGCACACGTGATCACACGATGAAGGCTTTCATACCAGCAGCTCTGTAATGTGACCCTGACAAGTAGTGATAGTAGTGAGTAAATTACTCTGTTTGTTTTGGCGCTGTGTGAACGCATGAGTGTGTTATCCTCTTGATTAAGATGGATCACATAACACAGTCATCATGTGAAGATAAATCTCTTCGCTCGTGTTGTTTTGATTACCCACGCAGCGTCGGTGACCATCTGGCTTCATCCTGCTTGTTTTTTATGAGGAGGAAACGGTATCAGTCATCATGCTATTGAGCGTGCTCACTAGCTGGAGAGCAGAGGCAGAGCCGGCCGGCCGGCCGGCTGCGGTACAAAGTGCCTCATCATCACTCACTCTGATGACGGATGCCTCGTGCAAAAGTGCCTCTGGCCACCTTCTTTGTCAAATGCCAGATTATCTCTCAGGGCACACCTGACGGGCCGGTTACATGACAACAGGCAGATGTCAACGCTGGGTCACATGGTCTCCTGCAAGGGCAGCTTGTTGCTAGTGCATGTATAAACACATGATAATAGTTTAATAATAATTAGTGAATAATTATTTAGACTATACCAGGCCTAGGTGCAGCATCTCAGCTCACCTACTAACTGAAAGCTATTTTAGCTCCTCCCCCTTTAAGGCCGTTATCACTTCTTTCTGCTTGCCTTCTGGTCATCAGCAGAAAGGTTAAGTAGCCAGTGGGTGGGGCTTCTGTGCCTCATATTGTGGATTTCCATTATGAAGATCCAGGAGTACAAAACAATCTGAAATGGAGCATTTACAGCAGTCGGAAGGCTTCTGACTCCAAGGGATTATCCACAGATATGCTGACCTTTATTTAGAACCTTTGTTGAGACCACGTTATTAAACAGTCACAGTGCAGAACAGTGTTTATGTAACAGAAAATAAGGGATTGAAATGTGTAAATGTTCGGATGTCACCACTGTGCCTTTTCTCAGGGCGCTCTTCCATTTGACGACGACAACCTGAGAAACCTGTTGGAGAAGGTGAAGCTGGGAGTTTTCCACATGCCTCACTTCATCCCTCCAGACTGTCAGAACCTTCTGCGTGGCATGATTGAAGTAGACCCCGTTAAGAGGCTGACGGTAAGCTGCCCACGTCGCATCACCTCCTGGCCCGATTCGTTACAGACCCAGAGAGCGCTGAAGTCTTCCATCAGTACGACCGTGGTCGCTTTGCACTGTTATGATCTGAGCCTGCTGCCTTAGGATCTACATGGTGCACTTGTGCTAAATTTAGCACATTTGCACTGTGACTGGCCTCGCAGCTACTCTGCTTCTGCACAATCTTTTCATCTAAAGCCAAAGATTTGTTTAGAAGAGAATCATTGCAAAAGTAACAAAAGTACTGTTAGATAATCTGCTCTCACTTCATTTTCCTCTGCAGGTTAAGCAGCTGTTTTAGGCGTCATACCGCAGCTGATAAATCTTTCAGACTGGACTTGTTCATTTGTAATTCAAGAGGAAGAATACAGAAGTGTAAACTAAATGAAACACCAAAGAAATGATACATATGTCACTGAGAAACTATTTTTAAAAACCAGTTTTATAAAGCGGATTTGAAAGGGAAGGCTTTTTACACCGCACCCTGCTACCAACATCTGTTTCCCTTTATTCCATCTACCACAAGCTACAGTGACTTAACTCAGTGAGTCAGTCATAGCGAAGGTTTACTTCACTGCAATTGGCCTGACAGTGCAGATCCCCTCGTAATCTCTACCTGCCTAAAAGCATCTACCAGCTAACAATTTTAACTTAGCCTAGAGTTTAATTTAGGGAGGAAGATGTGTTTCCTTCTACAGTTTTAAGTTCTGTAGAGCTCCGTCCAATCAGAGGAAGGCAGCAGGTTTGAAGCTCATGGGGACCTCAGGACATTAGTCCTGGACCAAACTGTCTAAACGAGGCTAACGAGGAGGGAGGTCCTAAACAAAACAGAGAATATCTGTATTTTTTTTCTCCATAGATTTTGCTTTTTAAAACCTGATGAGTTGAGCTAAATCAGAACGTAACAGATGTTTAAGACGGTGGGTCTGTAGGGTCTGTATGGGCTCAAATTGTGGTCATAATTGTTTTGTACTTGTAAATCAAATGGTTAGTTGTGAACTGAGATTTGTAACCTTGTAACCCAAAATATCTGAATATTTTCTGTTTTTCCTGTTTTGACTGTTGGAGGGGTTCTTTACTGGAAGGGTAATGCTGGAGGCTCTCTACATGAATATCCCATAAAGGCTCATACAAGCTAGAGCCCTTAACTTTTGTGGTAGCCATTGAGGCTAAACTTGTGGTATACCAGATGTACCAGTATTACTTTGAGTCAGCGCTGACCCGGGACCATTGCTGTGAGTCACGCTGTGCTGCGCTCATCGCTAACTAGAAGCTAAGGATCCAAAATTTGTTGCGCTGGCCGCGCGTTTTTTTGTGAGCAGCTCTACGTGTACTAGATGCGCCTGCTCCCTGTCATTTCAAAACATGTGTCTCTCTGACTTTGTCCTCTACAAGAGTTTGTGTTGTTGTTCAATTCATCACAAAGAAAGCTTTGTAACTATCCTGGGTAGTGAAGACTGTCATTTCCACCACACTGCTTTGCCCCCCGAGGTCCACAGAGCCGCTGAAAAGGCTCTGGAGGTCTCTGCATGTAAACCTGTGACGCCAAATATTCACTGGACTCAGACACAGAATGGTTTCCTGGTGATGAAGGAAGACGCTGGCATGTGAAAGGGTGTTTACCCTGGACCTGAAGCTCAGTAAAGCCCACCCAACGACAGCCAAACCCATCTCTCCTCTGATTGGATTGTTACATTTGTGATTGACATAACATTGACCAATCAGCTGGGGGTCAAAATTCACAGTGGCAAGTTGAAACTGGCACACAGCCAGGGAACCCGAGCACAGAGTTTTACGTGTAGTTTGTTTGCTTCGTATCTGTAAGCCGACTTTGACAAAAACTAATTTGTAACTTGTGTAAATATTTTATCCAAACACACAAATTCTCATCTGCGGATGTACAAACAACATTTTCAGATATTTTGGTTTACAAGGTTACAAAACTCAGTTCACAGCTAACCATTTGATTTACAAGTACAAAATCTTTCTGACCATAATTTGAGCCCAGAGGTCTGCTCCTGTTCATTTTCCTGATTATCGTACTTCCATCTGAGGCGTTCACGGGCTGAGCTTTAAAAAGACTGGGGAAAGCTGCAGCGTGCAGCAGCGTGCAGTTAACCGGCATGCTCACCAGTGCGCCTCGTTTTGATGAAGCCCCAGTGCACACTGTATCCTGCAACTTAATGCTGTTTGATAGAGAAACCCATTACACCAAAATGTTTGCGTGGATCTTCATAGACCACTGAGCCTGCTCTTCATTCATTAATGCTTATTTGTCTTTACAGCTGGAGCAGATCCAGAAGCATACGTGGTATCTGTGAGTACAGACACTTGTGTTTATTTTCGTCTGCTTCTGTCTTGGTTGAGTGTGTGCGTGCATGTCTGCTTTAAGGGACGTGATGAAAGAAAAACACTACAGCAGATAAAGCAGGATGAAAATAATAAAAGCCTCAGAGCCTGTTTTTTCTTTTTTTTTTAATCTGTGATGGAGACCTCTCAGAGAGGAATCGTGTCCATTAGTGAGAGCTGAGGCCAGATCAGACATCAGGATGCTCTAATGGACCTCTCATTTCTACTGGATGTAATATTTTTGGATTTTAAAACTTGAATTCTTTTATTGATTTGATTTAAAATTACACAGAGGGTCACTCAGTTCAACCAAAACATTATTTCACTGATTTTTGCCGTCTTACTAAACCAGTGTCCCCGTCCAGTTACTACATATAAATGTATCCTGTTATCAAAAGCAAGTCTTTCCAAATTTTTGGCCATTTTGACAAACCTCTCATTTTGGGCCGACTACCTTACCGCTTACTAACCTTCCACCAAACTGAAGTTTTAAAAAGCTTTTTTTGATAATTGAATTCAGAGACTGATCTGCGACAGAAGTCAAAGTCTTCTCTTTCTTTTTGCAGCTTTAGTGTCTTGACCAGAACGTTTGATTGTGCGCTTCATGTTGCAGAGCTGGAAAGAACGAGCCAGAACCTGAGCAGCCCATCCCCAGGAAGGTGGCCATCAGAACACTGGCTTCGGTCGAAGAGATCGACCCCGACGTCCTGGAGAGCATGCACTCCCTGGGCTGCTTCAGAGACAAGGACAAACTGACCAAAGATCTGCTGTCTGAGGAGTGAGTGACAACGAAGGGACGAGGAGGGAGCAAAAAGTCGTTTATAAAACCACACATGAAGCAGATTGAAAGGGGTGGGAGGCACTGAGACGGAGAAGAGAAATACATTAGGGACTGCTTGACAAACTGTCAGCTTGATGAATTATTTCATTTAATGCCTTGTGATGATGGACCGTGTTTTTGTCCCAGTCCTGACCGCTGGGTGCTGAGCTCACGCTGATCTCTCTGGCTGTCTTGTCTCTACAGTGACAACCAGGAGAAGATGATCTACTTCTTGCTACTGGACCGGAAGGAGAGGTATCCCAGCCACGAGGACCAGAACCTCCCACCGCGCAACGAGATCGGTAGGCCAGTCAGACCAATGTGAACAACAATTTGGTGTGTTGCTAATATCATGTTCATGAGCCCCACATGACTGAATTTAATAACTCTGGTCATCCCCTAGCCCCATCAGAATAGGATTTCTATTTATTCTTTGATAAAGAGTTAAAATTCACCCGTGTTTGGTTCTGGTCAGCAAGTTCTGTCAACATGCTAAGCATGTTTGTACAGTAAATTAAACTAGAGTAAGGAAACTGAACCGATGAAGGTTTTAAACTTCTTTTTCTCCCTAGATTGATACCATATGCCTCGATTCTTTTTAATTATTTCATCCAGGATTTGCCACAAATCTATTTAAGAAAAAAAAAAAAAAAAAAAAAAAAAAAAAAATATATATTATTATAAAAATATTTTAAAAAAAAAAAAAAAAAAAAAAAAAATAAATAAAAAAAAAAAAAAAAAAAAAAAAAAAAAAAAAAAAAAAAAAAAAAAAAAAAAACAAAAATTAATAAAAAAAAAAAAAAAAAAGGAAAAAAAAA
>VUQR01024821.1:0-10045 GCA_015108515.1 Hemichromis elongatus | reverse complement strand
AAACCCCCCGGGGTGGGGGGGGGGGGGGGGGGGGCAGAGATTTTGGTATCAAGTCAGAACAGCAGCAAAAATATCAGCAGCAAAAATATCAGCGTGTCTTTAAAGAGAAATCGTTTTACTTCTTGAAGCGATGCAGAGAAGGCGGGAAGAATGACCGCTGGAACACAAGAAGGTGTGTGTTCATGATGAACGTGGTTTCTGTGACACACACACAGGATGGTTTGAGATTGTCTTTGCTCTTCATCACAGAGGGTTCCTAATCATCATCATCGTCGTCATCTTCCTCTGAATGATGCTTTGAGCCTCTTTAAGAAGCTCGGCCGTTCCTCAGGATCTCCGACTGCTGCCTTTATTTTTACGGCCTGTTACACTTCCTGTCATGCTCAGCAGATAGTCGAGAGACGAGAGGCCCAGTTGGAGGATGAGTTAGTGTCGAGACGGTGTGTGTGTGTGTGTGTGTGTGTGTTTTGAGTGTCATCTGGGCTCAGCTCCAGGTCTGGTTTCTTCTTACCCTCAGTGGGGGTTCCCTTTATGTCTGCTAAATGTGTGTGTCCTTTGCTTTCCCACGGAGGCTTTGGCTTAACCAGACGAGACTGGCAGCCATCAGTCTGTCCGTGTGTGTATTTGTGTGTGTGTGCGCGCGTGTGCGTGTGTGTGTTTGTGCGATGAAAGGCAGGAGAGCCGGCAGCGAGGACCCGTCTGAAGGTCTGGTAATCAGGGCCAGCCTAAGCTGACATCCTCCTCAGGCTGACAGGGCCTTCCTCTTCAGTCCACACACACACACGCACACACACACAGACACACACACATCAGAGCCTCTGAAGTTTTGATGTGAGCGCCGTGTTTGAGCTAAAAGCAGGAAAAATGCAGCAGAACGTTTTTTAACTTTAGACTCAAAGTATCAAATATCAAATTTATTGAAATGACTGTGATCAGGTCAGAGGTCAAAGGTGAACCTGCTGTGATTTCCATACTCTCTCAGCAGCTGTGGAGGATGTGACGCCCGATCCTCGTTATTACAGTTTCATCAGTTTCATTCCTCCAAGCTGTAAATAGAGTTTCTTTGTCCGACGGCCGAAGTGTCTCCACCAGGTAGTGTTTCGTGTCCTCTGTGAGGATGAAGCTCGGGTCGAGTCAGAGACGCCGATGCCTGGTCACATGTGGTGGATCACTTCCTGTTTGCGGGTTTGTCTTCGGGCTGGGCGGATGCTGCTTCTCTTTTTGTGCTCGTTCATAGTTTTTAACCATTAAACATCCCAGTAAACCCGACTGTACGCTCAGAGGACCACACGCAACGATTGGCAGAGAAGTGTGTGTGTGTGTGCGTGTGTGTGTGGAGGCAGGTGAGAGAGAGTCATCCATGCTGAAAGCAGAGACGAGGGGGCGAGGAGGAGGAAGGCTGTTTTATTTCCACTGTGAGGGCCTGTTGCTAATTAATGTTTCTTGGTCGGTTTGTGTCGGAGCTGAGTAATGTTTTTGATCTTTATGCCTGATAACTGCATACCTAATGAGATTTCAAAGCTGGTGGAGATGGGAGTTGCTGCTCCCTGCAATTATTGACAGATGCCTTTTCTCCGCCACTGGCTGCCGCGCCATAAATCCTTCCTCAGTAATGAGCTTGAGAAGTGCCACCCTGCCAGTGAGCTAATGAAACCGAGCGAGGGGGGCCGTGTGTGTGTGTGTGTTTGTGCGTGTGGGTGCAAAAGAGTGCATCACACTCCTCTGACACATTTTTTCTCTTTAAATGCACTCTGCAGATGTCAGCCACCTCGGCTGCCAGAGAGAAAAGAGGCAGGGGGAAGACGGCGAGCCAGGAAAGCAGGAGACAAAGCCTGAGGTTGGGCTCAGGTTACAGCCCCGCGTTCACGACGTTTGTCTGCTTGATTTGAAATACTAGCATCTCTGTTGCCAAACAGGACTGTGATTGATACTGCCCCCACCCCGCCTGCCTCCCCACAGCCACCAGCAGTTTCTCCCCCTTTAAGTCTCAATGAACTCCTCCTCCTCCTCCTCCTCTTCTTCTTCTTTTTCTTTGTAAATAAAAAAAGTCGGCTGCATCGATAAACTACTGATAGAACCAGGACACACAGGATATTTCTGCTGGGCTTTAACTGAATGATGGAAAACCTGAAATGAAATCAAATGTGTGAAGGTAAATATTTCATCCGTTTATGCACCAAATCCAGAGCCGGCTGTTCTACAGCGATCTGGCAGGATTGAGCCGATCCAGGGAAACCAGATCCAGAAATCTGGTCATTCAGAGGAGAACCAGGATTATGTGATCGTAGAAGATCAAACTGGATCAAGGCGACCGTGGCTCAGGGGGTTGGGAAGGGCACCTGTAACCGGAAGGTTGCCGGTTCGATTTCCGGCCTCTCTGTCCTGGTCGTTGTGTCCTTGGGCAAGACACTTTACCCTACCGCCTACTGGTGTTGGCCAGAGGGGCCGATGGCGCGATATGGCAGCCTTGCCTCTGTCAGTCTGCCCCAGGGCAGCTGTGGCTACAACTGTAGCCTCCACCAGTGTGTGAATGTGAGCGTGAATGAATAATGTCATTGTAAAGCGCTTTGGGTGCCTTGAAAAGCGCTATATAAATCCAATGCATTATTATTATTATTATTAAGACTCCAGTCTGAGTTCTCTACATCTCATCAGGATTAATATCAGGACTGAATCCAGACTGAAGTGTATCAAACAGCATCGTTACACCACTTTGTATTCAGTCGTGATATTTACATGATCGTTGTTTTCATACATGTGTCAGTGCATTTATGATGCAGCGTACTTACTGGTTACACTTCATAAATCAATGTGAGCTGTGTGGTAAAATCAAGATCTTGAAGTAAGAATTTAAAGGTGATCACAGTTTTATACCCACGCAGCAGACATGATGACTGTGATGACGAAGGAGGCGAGCTGAACATGGCTGTGAATGAAATAATCAGTGTATTACTAATTAAATATTCCGTGAAACCTTAAATATATAATGAATTCATTTTGTTAGTTCTGGCGCCACTGCAGCCCGTTGACAGTGCAGATAACCCAGATTAGTGGATCCTCCCCGAGTCTGAGCCCGGGGCAGGTCGACCCCGCGACCCCGAGCAGGACAGTGAGCTGGATGTCGTTTTTATCCACATTACACCTGAACAGTCGTGGTTGGACTGGGAGCGTTGGATGCTGCTGACTAATGCTAGTCAAATGAATAATCAGGGTGCATTATGGGTAAAAGTCAGTGATTCTGTTTTTGTGGTTCTGAAATGAAGCAAACGCAGATTTCTTGTGATTCTCCTGCACAGGTCGTGTACAGGTGTGTGTGTGTGTGTGTTGCATGTGTTTGGAGGCCTCAGAGAGCCGAGTGGAGTGTCGCTGCCAAACAGTCGATTTCCTCCTCTCGCCGTCCGCTCCATACATCACAGACCCGCCCTTCTCTCCTGACACAGTGACGTGTGTCATTTATCAAACACGGCTTTGCCAGGCCGCGCGTGAGTGTGTGTGTGAGTGTGTGTGTGTGTGTGTGTGTGTGTGTGTGTGTTAGAGTAGGGCACAGATCTCCAGAAGAGCAGGACGAGGGTTTGGTGATCAGAGAAACTTTAAATGCTGTTTCACATGCTTGTGTTCTTATTGAACATCATGAATAATTACAGCTTGTAGCTACATAAACCTGTGTGTGTGCGCGTGTGTGTTTGGCTGTGTGTGTCCATCATCACACACACAGCCAAACACACACGCACTCATCTGTCCTTTGATTCAAAGGGAGGCCTTAGAGGAGGAAGATGGATGCTCCTTAAAAAGAGCCTGTTGATGGATATGAATCCGGCCTCTCATTCATCACTGTTACATTATTTAGACTGGATCCCTGCAGAGCTGTAACCCGACACGCGGGGGTGGGAGGGGTCTATCTAAACTACAGGAAGTGCGATATTAAAGGTGTGAACAGCCACAGCAGTCATGATTGTGACTGATGCTAGGCTGCATATTCTCCAGGTTCTCGCGGTTCTCCTGCCGCAGTCCAAACACGAGCTCGGAGGGTGAGCTGGAGACGGTGAAGCTGCTGATAGATAAAGAGCTTGTATTGAATGTTAGTCTAAAGTGCTTTGACTGGTCGGTCAGACCTCGTTATCGAGGCGGTTACCGGGTATATCGCCATGGTAACACGGATGGACAGAAGCACCAGCAGGCCCATTTTTCACAGATGTCCTAACAGCTCTGAGGTAAACATGGAAGGACAGAGTCCAGCTGCTCTTTAAGAGCTGACGCGCCGAAGCAGAAGCGTCAAAAACTAGAAGAAAAGCGGGAACTAAAGAAATGCTTTTGCCACAGCTGTGTGGAGTTTTTATCAGAGACAGGATGGACGAAGGGCTGGTGTGTTCCTCGGGGCAGCCATGTCACAGTAGCTCCATAACGGCAGCTTCTCTCACCGAGGCTTTGTGCTCACACCCGAATCTAACGGCGCTCGGGCTGCAGTGGGATGGTTAGCCCGCGGTTTAATTGTTGTCTCAAAATCATTAATCTGGACTGACAATCAGAGATTCAGGATGTTTGGTTGTATTTATTGTGCCCCGTCTCCGTGGGCTCTGATTGGTCCACAGGTTCAGGCTGTGGGCTCGGCCAACTCCCGGCAGCTAACCCTGTGAGAGTTATCGTGACAGAGGAAGCCGGCACGTAGCCTCCACGGATCCTCCTCGCCGCTCCTTCCAGTGTTTTTTGGAGCACCGCCCCCTCCCCTGCCCTCTGTCGTCCCCTCTCCTCCCAGGTTTCTATAGCACCGAGGCAGACGTGCTGATTTATCGTGGCCATCCGTCTCTGCTCCTCATCCATCACGGGCCGTTGCTAGGCGATCATGGCAGCAGCTGTTTGCTTTTGAGTTCAACAGAGGGGCCGTCAGTCAGCGGCGGCAGGTGAAAAGCATTACCGACGTGCTGTTGTCACAGCGAATAATTAATCAAAGGCGGCAAAGATAATTAAAAAGATATGACCCTTGCTGCTGCTGCTTGGTCCCAGGTTTGTCCAGGAAAGAGGACGAGAAAAGAAAAGGTGAGAGGAAGAGGAGGACTCCTCATCACCGCTATCGCTCAGTAGTTCTTTAAGATTCCTCCTGCTCTCGCGTGACCCCTCCTCCTCCCTCAGACAAGTGGAGAGAGTGAGTGCTGATAAAACAAGCTCTCCTGCTCTAATTAATTAGGAGGAGATGGGGCGGAAAAAACCAGAGAAAGGCTTTAAAAAGGCTTCACGGAGGGATGGAGAGCACTCTCAGACTGCTGAAGATCCATCCGTCACCTCTGGTTCAGAGAGCCGGTGAGAGTCAGTCGCTTTGCTCAGAAAAGATGACGTTTGCGTTTAAAGAGGGAGACGGAGTCACGTGACCCAGTTAATTTACCTGGATTGACCACGAAGGTGACGGCGTCTGCAGGTCTTCTGTCTGCTGCTCGTTTTGTTCTTCATAAATCCTTCAGAGCCGCTGGTATCTGCAAACAGCAGAGCAGAGACGTCCAGCGGGAACTCGCTCTGCTTTTCAAAAGCAGTCATGTCCTCACCTCGAAGCACGTGTGCTGTCCGAAGACGAGCCGTTAGCTACGCTCTCAGTACCGCCGTACTCAGAGGAGCCGTCCAGCTTATGTTTGTGTGCAGATGGTTCTTTAACTGAACATGCACGCCCGTGGGCTGTGGGAGGGAACTCTCAGGGCTCACCTGAACCTGAGAGACGCTCACCTGAATGTGTCAGATGTGTTTTAGCTTCCTTTAGCTGGTCTGTTATGTATGCCCACACGGTTGGTGTGGAGCGCCCACAGTTTTGTTGTACATGTACAATAGAAGCTACTCTATGCTGTTAATATTTGTCCTCATTTCTATTTGTATTTATTTTCTGATACTGAACTTTAATGCTGGAGGAGACCGCTGTGATACAGCCTTAAAATCAGAGCGCTGAGCTGCTGTCACTGATGACGCTTCCTAATAATAAAACATATATAGTTTAACAGGAAGTAAAGCTGTGAACCTGCGGTTTCAGTAAAATCTCACAGCTGTACGCAACAACGCCCCCACCGCAGCAAGCACGATCAAACTCAAACTCATACATGCGAGTTATTGTTGCAGTTATTTCCCGGGCTCTGCAGGTCAGGTCTAAGGTCGCGGTTTGTGGTTTGCGTAGGGACCGACCTGACGCCTGTTCCTGAGCGTGCGGGTTTGAAACGGCGCTCCGTCACCGTGCGCGTGACTTCCAGTAACAATGACTCCAATCGTGTTCACGTGAACGTTCCCTCCAGAGTGATCAGTCTGATTTCAGGCGGTTGGGAGTATTGGAGGCGCTCCAGTGTTTGGCGCCATCAGCTCCCGCCTTCCTTCCATCACATGATTTTAATTCCTTTTGTTGTCAGCACGCTTCCATGCAGACACAGATGTGAGTGAAAGAATGATGATGTGTGTAGTTTGCGTTGCTGGTCTTCGTGTTGTTTCCATCGGAGCGGGCGTGTCCGTGTCAGGTGTGTGATCTACAGTACGACTCAAACTCTGGGTGTGTTCACGTCTGTAGGAAAGTGAACTCTCTGCACAGCAGCGTGTGATTTTTCTGCTTACACTCGGTCCTTCCTCTGATCCCAGCAGCCCGCCGCCGCCGCCGCCAAGGTTTCTGTTAGCTCAGCAGCTAACACGTGTCGGTAAAAAACCTACATCATGTTAAATCACAAACATTTCTTTAGGTAATAAAATCTTAACATCCGTGTTTAGAACGTTCACGCGAGGTTCCTCTGGCCGTGCAGATAGAGGCCGGAGGCCGAGCAGCACATGCTCACACAGGAAGTCAGGAGAGGACGTGTGATTATGCAGCGAGCAGCAGAGATGGATGTCAGGCGCCGAGCTTTAGTCAGCGTTTCGCTCGCTGCCTCTCTGTCACTGCACAAGGAATGATTACGCCTCGAGCTTTGCCCCGGGTGATACGTGATGTCAGCGAACGCCACACAGAATCAGAACTGACAGTCTGTTCTACTTTACTTGGATGAGCACAACCCAGTCACAGCACACTTGATTGGTTAACAAGTAGCCATCGATTTATTGATCGATCGTAATGGTGGGTGTTGAACAGCCTCTTGATGCGCCGACGATTCTGTTTGAAAACTGAATTCAGATTTACAGAAACACTCAAAACAACCTAATCTGGACTGAAACCAAACCAGGGACGTGTCTCAGGATGTGTCGAAGAATTCTTATCAGTGAGGATTTAAACTGTCACAGGGTCAGGGTAAACCAGGGGTATGTGGTGATCTGGATCAGGGGCCGGTCCAGTCCTCGGTGTGTGCGCGGCATGGATGAAGCTGCGATGCTTCCTGTGTGGGCTCGTTACTGTAACGTGTCCCAGGAAACACATCCCCCACACTCCAATCACACGCCTCTGTGTGTTCTCCTGCTCTTCGGTTTCTTCCTTTCCGCTGTCACCGAGTGCTCACAGGGTTGTTGGGGAACCTTACAGCGACTGTTGAAATGCACTTAAATCAAAAGGCGAGCAAGCCGTGATTATTTCGACTCATATTTTTGGTTAAACTGGGTTGATTTTTCAAACTTTCCAAACTTTATTGAGAGGTTTTGTTGGAGCATGTGACCCATATGTGTCACCTATGTGACCACCTGGTGCTGATGGTGGTTTAAACCCAGCCATAAGAACGGGCAGGTGCGTGCTTGTTGTCCTTCTGTGTGACGTCTGTGAGCAGTGATCTGATTCGTCCACTCTGACATCTGAAATGTTGGAGTTATGGAGCATCTGAAGGCTTTAAGGCGTCGTAACTTCACACTGGATGTAAATATTTGTATATAAAAATTAATGAGCATCGTGGAGAAGATGGTTTTGTTTGGTAGAGCACAAAGCATAAAATTAAAAATACTTACAGCAGTCTGTTTCCTGTAAATGAAGTCCAGCTCCTCAGTGAAACATCTCATTCATCAGCATCACAGACACGAGGCTAACGGCGGCGTTTCTTTAGTTTGATGGAGATGTCTCTGGACTAATGTGACCCAGTGTGGTGAGGTGCAGTTTGATGTGGACCAGCCTGTGAACGCTCTTTTCTACGCCACAGCAGCGTTTAGGTGAATGACAAGTGAAGGTGAGGGAGGGAAAGCATTAATGATGGCGCCGATATATGACGAACACATCGGCCAGAAATATCCATCCAAAGTTTATCTGTGCAGTTCAGTTTTTCAGATATTAAGTAATCCCACGGCAGGGTAACAACGATCAGACAGAGACGCCTGCGGTCACATGATCAGCTGGCTGCAGGAGTGATCATCACCTTGTCGGTGACATGAGCGGATGTGTTCATCCATCACAACCTGTCGACTCAGAGCACTGAACGCGAAGTCTCCCGTGACTGTGACACTTGGCCCACCGATGGTCATTCAGGGCTAGCGTGTCACACGCAGACGAGGGTGGACGGCGTTTTGTAGTCACACGCTGCTCAGCTGAATCCGAGCTCTGCAGGAATGAGTCCCAGGACCTTGGAAGCAGGCAGCTTCCTGGTCCCTCACCTGGTCTTTGTTTAACACGACCTGTGGAAGCATCAGCTCTACATGTGAAAGCTCAGATGGGGCTCAGAGACAGAGGCTCAATGGTGCGATGCTGACGTCATGTGACCGCGGTTCAGTTTGTTTGAAGTCCAACTTCCTGTCACCATCTCTGAAGGTGACCTGTGTGTCGCACACAGATGGTTTTCTGAAGGTTTGTGGTCACGGAGGGACGAGGACATCAGGCCCAGCTCGTTCGGCCCAGTTTCTCACAGCTGTGTGTATCACTGCTTCACCTGCAGCCTGGTCTCGCCGCCTCTCTCACACACACACACACACATCACTGGTCCCACTCTGACATCATCTGTGTGACACTCAGTCTGGTGTTTTCTGCGCTTTGCTTCCTGACATCGTTCATGGCTGTCTGTGTGTTTACCACCATGCAAGTAACTACACACACACACACGCACACACACACACACACACACACACACACAACACTTTGAAACGGAAACGTCTCACAGATGCTGATGAAGAGCGCTGATGGCCAGCCAGAGATCCATCATGTGACATGTTAACAACATGCTAGCATGTTTTTAAAGCCTCAGCTCAGGTTTCTTTTTGATTGCTGCATACGATGAAGGAGGAGGAAGAGTAGTCCAGAGGTCAGCGAACAGCTTTACTGATGTTCTCATCAGCAGGTTAAATCATGTTAGTTTGATGGCCTCCGCGTGTTTCCATCCTGCAGAGCAAAGCAGCAGATTCAGAGACACCTGAGAAATGGGAGCGCTGCAGAGCTGGAGGAGTCCAACTCAGGAGAACAGAACAACAGCAGAGCCGTGACAACGACAACAGGGAAACAGGCTGGGACCACATCCCAGTCTCTCACATTGTCTGGCGGCCATGATGACCTGTGCCGGTCATATGAAAGACTGTATGTGAAAGGAGGACCTTCCACCATGATGTCGCCCCTTAGTATCGAAGCCTCTGTTTGTTGTTGGGGTGGAGGGCTGAGTTCTCCGCTGGGGCTGGCTGTGGCTCAGGCGCTAGAGCAGGTCACCCACTGATCGGAAGGTTGGTGGTTCGAGCCTGCGTGCCTCGTACTCCATCGGAGTGATCGGAGTGAATGTCAGTTAGGAAGCACTGAGAAAATGTGCTTGTGTGGATGCACAAGTAGTGTAAAGCGCTTTGAGTGCTCGGAAGAGTAGAAAAGTGCTGTATAAGAACCATTTACCATGATGCTCGCAAGCTTAGCCATAAAATCCTAAAACTGGCTTCTTGGACTGTCTGTTAGTCCAGTGACCTCACAGCCGCCATATTGTTGATCACATGATTCAAGATTCCTTATTTGTCACATGCAGGTTATACAGGTACAACACGCAGTGAAATGAACCTGAACACGCTCCTCGACTGTGCAAAAAAAGGGGGGGAGGGGGAGAAGAGCACAATATATAAATATATATATACTATATACATAATATATATAACAATAGATATTTACAAGATATACAATCATACAGTCACGGGGGGGGTGGGGGGGGGGGGTTAGAGAGTCCTT
>VUQR01024820.1:16262-39414 GCA_015108515.1 Hemichromis elongatus | reverse complement strand
CCCAACAAGTCTTCACTTCCCCATTTTACACCCCCCCTACCCCCACCTTCTCCCCTCAAGGTAATTACAGAGAAGTCTCAATAGATGGGAAATTCATGTCTTTGAGCCCAAGCCATATGATGTATGAGGAGAGGCTGGTACAGAATTAAAGGAAGGAAAGAGAGAATAGAGGGACGGCAGGAACTTGAACCGGCGAGTGTTATTGTGCTCAAGCAGAGAGGCCAAAATATAGTATCCATGGTAAATAAAACAGAGAGCTTCTTCAGCCCCTTTGACAACCCCTCCCTTCCTTCTCCTTACTCCCACCGCCCTTCTCGACCTGTTGCTTTCTTCCAGCCACCATTGTCCCAAATTGTGAAGTGGGTGACATCACCATTTCCTCTTGTAAACAGGTGTGATGGGACAGAAAGAAAAAAGCCCACTGTGCACCTCAGGACTCTCATCTCCTTTCAGTGTGTGGGTTCCATTTCACCTCCTGTCTCCTAATGCCACCTTTACTGCTGGGGTGCACCCGCACCCCACCCGCTACCCCAACCTACTTCCTTTTCATCCACTATAACTACTACAAGCCCAAACACAACAGGAGGCATAAAGAAAAGTCTCAGCGGTTCGTTTGAAACCAAACGGATTCGCCATCTTGTCTGACAAACTGATTGCTGGCATGAAGACAAGACACGCAATTAAAGATTCCCGCTATCTTCTGGTGCAAATACATATCATTTAACTATGTGTTTTTCTTCACTTTAAGAGTCACCATCTGGTGACACATTTTGGCTAAATGGATAGCGTTTTAAAATCAAGCCTTTCAAGATGGGGGGGGGGGAACTTGTTCTTGGAAAATGCCAGCTGCTTGTCCTTCCTGGCTTCGGTGTTCAATCGCAATTCCTCCAAATTGGTTTTCATTTCAAAATCCCAACAGTTTTTTGGCGGCTTGTTAGCAGCACACCTGCAAGGTCGTTATCGCTGATGTCCATTAGTCCTAAAAGTGGATTCAGGGGTTAGGCAACATCAAACGTTTAGCATGCGTGCACTGTTCACAGAATATATATTTTTTTTCTTTTTGGCATCATGTGTATCTTAAAAGCTGTTTAAAACATAGGCAAAACACAATTATGGCATTTTGCTTTAAGACTGCGTTGTGTCTTCAGTTTTCTGAACTAGTACAGAACTGATGAAGGTCCTTTTTACACATAAAATATGGGTAAGTTAATGTTTACAGGCTACAGCATACAGGGATGAGATCAATGAGCAACCACTATGGTTCTGGCAAAATTTTAAAAAACAAAACAAAACAAAACACCATGACAGTCATTTCTGGTGTTCAGAAAGCCTCATTAAAAATAAATGAGAAAACATTTTCTAAGCCATTATATGGTGGCCCTGAGAGGTCAAATGCACTGCAACTCTGCAAAAGTAGACAAAACACAAGGACCAAAGGGAAGACTAGTTTGCCTTGAATTTTAATTTTTTTGGTAAGCAGATAGATGTAACTCATACTCTGCCCTCATGCATGATGTAACCAGTTTCATTTACCACAGCAGAGGTTTAGTGTTGCAGCATCCACTCCACAAATGTTCTGCATATGTCACATGTTCAGTGTAACCAACAATGAGATCAAATGTAGATCTTTCTCTTTTTTTCCACCGACTAAAGGGCCATGTGAACCAAAGTTCTTAAATACTGGTGCTTTATATCAACATAAATGAATAGATAAGGTCCAGACACTCAGTGGTTTTCTCTGAGAGTCCCATTCCAGCTTACCATAAAACTAAAATTAGATAGATGAAGAGTTATCATATTTTAATTGTAAGTCAGAGCACTTGATTGAATGTGTCCTGTGAGGTAGGAAGCAAACGGGATGCAATTAGCCGCAGATGAAACCTCGGCACAGCTCACATGTAAAGAGACTTAAAAGACATGTGACTGTGTAGCCATCAGGCACTCATGTGAAGATCACGTCACCCAGAGCACAGATAAGCCAGCAGGGAATGCCGAAATCTCTCACATTCAAGAGTGTGGATCCATTTGGATGTCAATCCGGACGCAATTTATTGCATGCGTCTGCAATTGCTGCTATTTCAACTCACAACGACACGCATGAGTTCAGGAGGTACCTCCTACTGGAGAGGTTCGCAGGAAGAACGAGCAGCAATTTACATTTATTTAAAATATTGAAATAACTACATGACAGTTGTCAGGTGTGATTGGTTAGTGTTACATTCTTCCAGGTTCACAGTTCATTTAGTTTAAGTCGGCCCTCTGTGCTGTGTGCTTGCCCGTCACCGCCCCATTGTGCTTTTTTGCACAGTTTACTGCTTCTGAGAGAAAAGTGATTGCAAGCCAGCATCTCCACTCAGCTCACCACGTTCTGCCCTCACACCCTGAGCAAGTCTCTTAATTCCATCTACAAAGAAGGGGTGAAAATGCTGCTATACCAATTATTAATGGGGTTTTTTATATATATTAGGTATCGAACAGTATATCTCCGGGAAAAAAAATTGTTCTTCAAAACTGGGTGTTTAGTTGGTGTGCTGCTGGGAGGTGGATGCCTGACCCACATCACACACTGAGTGTCTCTTCGCAGTGATTCCTGTCATTCTCAGCTCTGTTATCCAATGAAGCAGAAATACCATTAAAAGCTGGATTCTGGAAGCTTATTTCAGCTTTTCATTTTTCTCCACATTGCACACACACAGAGTTGATGTACCGCTGCACTCTCTCCATCCACCATGTAAGAGCTGGCTACCCGCCTCCTAAAATTCCTACAGTACCCACCCTTATTAACCTCTGCTAAAGCGAGTGTCTGTGACCATGCCCTAATCATGTATGCATGGGGACGGGCGCTGCGCTCTCAAGGCAAGCGTCACACTGGCAAAAATCCACATGGGATGGTAATTAGCAGGGCTAATTAGACTTGTAAAATAATGTAGCATGTGCTTTTATCTGCTCGCAGTGCCGACAAAGTGACATAATCTAGTTTTGATCTCAGAGCATCACATCCCTTCATGCTTCAGCTTATCTCTGCACTTGATGACAAGAGGGGATGCTTGCTGAGGGTTGCGTCCGACGTTGCCGAAGACTTAAGAGTCCACTACTTCGTTCGCCGCAAATCCCCATAGCCTTAAAAGCTGGTTTATAGATGCATAAGCACACGTGTGCGTTCTACTTAAGAAATTTACTGTAACCCTCCTGTGATGTTACCTCGCGCCTGCTTCCAGCTGCGGGGCTGTGACAAGCGATGAAAGCGAGCTGAACTTCCATCAAACGCGAGCGTTGGTGGAGTCTCCCTTTTCCCACCTCAGCTGCAGAGATCGGCCATCCTGCTGAAGCAATTGAATATTCATCAGAGAATAAATTAAACAGTGGCACGCTGGCGTTTAACCCCTCTTTTTCCTGCCTGCCTCCACCAAAAATGTTTACTTGTCACAGAGTATTGTGAGACTTCGGTATACATGCTTGTACCTGAGTAAAGCATCTCCCACGGGAGATTTATTATTCATGTCAGAGCCGAATTTTACTGGTGTAGTGTATTTGTTCACTGATAGAGCCATCCGCCATGATTGATGCATTTATTTTGAAAGGTAAGTCTCATCTTTTTTTTCAAGTTTTGGTTTGGGCCTTTTATATTTATACTAGAACTCAAAGATCAGACAGGTACATGCATACTGTATCAGGGGGAATGACATACAGAAAATGTGGGTAATAAAGGGGTTGGAGGCGATTACCCAATTATCCAGTGTACATTGTGAAAGGGCGTCAGCTGAGAGCAGTTGTCTTATCATGTGGGACTGATCATGTATAGTGGCAGCATGGAAACAAATGTTGAAAATCGACTTCCTTCTTTCTCAGGGCCAATTATAGTCAGTGTGTGATGGCAAAAGTTTATACCGGCCTCCTGGTAGGTGCTGTCATCTCGGACACATACAGACACAGCCATGAATACTCACTTCCATGAAGAATCTATTACAGATCCCAAACAAAGTGTGGCTTTCCTTTGTACTCTGATTCCAATTTGCTCAAACATATAATCACAGTCAAGGGCTGCCTATTTGTTTTCTGTGCTCAGCCCCATCCTCTTTTAATGTTCACTCAGAGAGAGGGAGGGGGGATTGTCGTACATAAAAGAAAGCTTGAATGTCGTTTGCACCATCATACTTTCATTCTTCTGCCACGATGAGAGAGAATCCCCCAGGGTATTCATTAGTCAACCCACAGGCCCCATTTTTCTTTGCCCCCCACCCCGTCTGCTCGTCATGTAATTGCAGTGCTCCACAAATGGCTCCACTTTGAGTCCATATTGTGATTTTTTTCTTTTCTTTTCTTTTCTTTTCTTTTCTTTTTTGTTGTTGCAAAAACTCCCAGTATTAGTGATGTATGTTGAGACGGTTCTGAAAAATTACAGTAAAACAGCATTTTTACAGTTTTGCGTGTGACAGTGTGCGAGGAAGAGGCAGGTGGGCCTCGTCTGAAATCTGTTTTGATCAACATAGTGAGGATTGGTTTCCGGACGATGCTGTGGTGTCATCATCAGACAGTGATGGGTGACATCTGAGAGTGATGTCAGCTCTGTGGAGATTTTAATCAAGCAAAAAAAACCCAAAACAAACAAAACAGATTTGAGAGACTTCAAATGTGGCATTTTTGTTTGTTGTTGTCATGCAGACTGGTCTAAGTATTTCAGCAACTGCTGATCTACTGCGGTTCTTCCACAGAAACGTCTCAAGGTTTACAGAGAATGGTCTTTAACGAAGAGAAAATATCCAATTCTCTGGGGGAGAATGCTTTTGTGATGCAAGGGGTCAGAGGAGACTAGCCAGACTGCTTTGAGCTGATAGGGAACAGAAACTCAAATGCCCCGGGTACCACTCCTGTAAACTAAGAACAGGAAAGTGATGCTACAATTTGCACAACACACCAAAATTGGACAATAGAAGAAAATTGTTGACTGGTCTGATGATCAGATTTTGCTCCAACATTCAGTTGCTAGGATCAGAGTTTAGCTAAAACAACAGTAGAGCATGAATCCATTATGCCTGTTAGGGGTGGTGCAATGGTGTGTGTCTGTATTTTGTAGTGCACTGTGGGTTCCTTAGTGCCAACTGTGCATCGCGTAAGCGCCACAGCTTACTGTACCTGAGTGTTGAACCATCTTCTGATGGTAGCATAAGAGAAGGATTAATTCAAAAAGCTCAGATGAAGGTGTCATAAAGGTGTCTTGAACATGACAATGAGTTGACTGCTGGCCTCCGCATTCTCCAGATCTCCAGATCTCCAGATGCATGATGCTATATGAACTTCGTTAGTGGCCCAACAAACGACAGAAAAAACAGTCAAGTCAATTCAAGTCAGTCAGTCAGTTCATAGTAAATAATGCACTAAATGGACCTTCTCAAACTATTTGCAACCTCCATCTATATAGAGAAATACCCAAGTGACTCCCAAAACAGATAAATACCAGTCAATATCAATCAATAAATGAATATATTTTATTAGTAAAAAACAAAAAACACCCCTAAAGGGGAGAAATAATCACAAAAGTAACGAGCGGTGTTTTCCCACTGAGAACTTTTACTTTAAGGAAAATACAGTGATTTCCTCTAGATAAGCAATTGGTCTGATTCAGAACGCTTCACAGATTACAGATAACACTTTTTAACTATAAAATAAACAGATCAGTTACAAGCTTTTAAGGTTCAACCCCCCTATTTTTTACACAATGAGTTTTTACAATTTTTAAAAACGTCAAAAACATATCATAAAAATCATGCCCCATACCTGTGTGATCTCATTAAAAAAAGAATTTAGAATATAGAATATCAATACTATAACCATGATATATATTGATAAATACCATGCTTATATCATATATTATTCATTGTTGATCTTTACATGTGGTACGTCATTTTCATTAGACACTCTCACAAACAAAATTACGGTTTCGTAACGAAGTAACGCAGCATGCTTATGGGAAAGTAACAGTAATGTAATTACTTTTTCGCAAAAGTATTCCCTTACTTTACCCATTACTTGAAAAAAGTAATCGCATTACAGTAACGCATGCCCATCTCTGGTGGCAATATATGCATTGTTAGCAGGTCTTTTCCCTAACAGCTACTCATCTTTTTAGCTAACTCCCAAGTAAGAAGATGGGAAATAATAATAGTAATAGAACAGAATAATCCTTTAATTGTCCCACAAGGGGAAATTTGGTTGTGGGCTTGAATATGCTTAAATATGCAAATATTAACAAGTATTATTAAGAAATATGCATAGTGACCCATTGTGACAGGGAACAAAAACCGATAATCTTTGGTGGTATGGCTCCATGAGAGAATCAGCAAGAATCCAAATAAAAAGGAATGAATGCATAAGTGACAAACATTATGACACTGATTGAGTCATACACAGCATGAAGAAGAGAACCTGGGGTGGTTTGGGTTGCCAAGCAGCTTGCAGTACGCACCAACTTTGGGCAGTCAAAAGCAGCTTAAACAGCGTGTCTTCTATGAGATTTGCCAGTTGGTAGTCGTGTATCAGCTGAGTCATAAGCTAAAGTGGGCTAGCTCTTACATCAGCTGACCTGCCAGAACCTAGTACTTTTTTTCAGTGACTTTGACTACAGCGTATTCATAAAATATTTATGTATGAACATAAGGGAAGCAAATTTTGCCTTTTCCAAGCCTTCGCTGAGGAATCTCTCCTCTTGTTTTCACCACGTTTTTCTAGATGCGATGCACCCATCCTGTACGAAATCAAATGTGACGTATCATTTTGCAGCTTGTCGGGGAAGAGAACCCAAATGTCTAGCAAACAGACAGCGACCCAGCCCGTTTGCCTTCCCCCCGTCTCCCAGAGCAGAAAAATGGGAGTGTTTCCGTAGCGACGGTGGGGTGAAAATGATTGTTTTCTCAGATGTTCTGTGGCCCCGCCATTCCCCACGGTGACGGTGACAGAGGCATTCTGGGATAGGCTGTGGCCGTGCTTGGCAGGCCTCAAAGGCGTCAGCGCTGTTTCTCCCGGGACGTCCTGGCACCGCGTCCCAACCCGCAACGCTGCAGCAGCCGCCTAATTAAAACCACACCGCTCCTCTGCTGCTCCTCACAGACTTACATCCCCTGCTGCACACACACAGACACACACATTCATTAAATTAAAATCTTTAATGCTATCTGCAAATGATTCTTACTTAAAGCGTTTGTTTTCATTTACTTGCAGCACTAGTTGGGTGGAGTTAATAGCTTCAGATTTTGTTAGATAAATTGTCAGTCACGGCAAACACCATCGCATGAAGTTCGACACTCTTTTGTGGTCGGTGAATAACTTTCTGGCGCTTATGTTGTTGTCATATGTGGTAAAAAAAAAAAAAACCCACCCATCTGGCTTTAAAGTAGGCTAAATCAAACTACAATAAAAAAAAAATCATTGCACATACATTCATGGCCCAGGTCTGACTCAGAGTCCACACACAGAGTGAACTTTTCCCTCCGCACAGACACACATATACACTGGGGTACGTGCCACCAGTGGCTGCAGATGAAAGATTTTACATGTAAATGTTTTTCTTCTGCTCTGCTGCAGAAGACTTTGCCTATTTCTCTGCTGCTGTTAGCTGAAATGTCATCAATCACATGCTTGTTAGGTTAAAGAAAGAATCAGGTTGTCAGAGTTCACTGGACATTGATGAAAAACTATTTGCAAGTCATGTCTGTGGTTTATTTTAGCCGATGTAGGCGCCAGATGGGGTTGATTCTTTTACATAGTGAAAGATAGTTCTGCAACAAAGTGCCAAATAGTTTTTTAATCTGAGTAAAGTGACCGAGCTAATGATTTAGACTTCACTGTGACTGACAGCTCGCTTGATGTTCTTTAAACTGTCCTGATTTGCCATCTGCCTGTTATTCCAAAACATATAAATCCCATACGGAGACGTATTTGGAATAGCTTCTCACCCCAGCCTGGTCACAGGCTGGCTGAGGAGGGTCTTCTTTTGCTCCAATGCTCCACTGCCATGCGTTGACGTCTCATCAATCACAGGTTCATTAGGGCCAAGAAATTAGATAGCCAGAAATTTCTGGCAGTGGCTGAACGAATCCGTCGGAGTTTAAACCTCACATGAGCTTCGTGATCTTGGATTTCTTCAATATTGTGCAAGAAGAACAGAAGGAAAACTTTCCTTGTCGGGGCCGCTGTAAGTATTCCCAAACCGTGTGTCTGCAGAGTTCCCACACTTACTTTACATTTGAATTCCAAAACATTTCCAGAAGTTTCTCCAGACTTAATATCAAGTTTTCATTGCTTGTCATAATCTATAATCTCGCTCGGACTTTCATGACTTTAGGAAAGCTACGTCACATGACTCAAGTTGGATCGTGCTAGCTAACAAAGTCCTGGTTGAACTTCAAAACAGTCCCTGTGCAAATACTAGTTGGCAAAAACTCAAATATTGAGAACTGGCAAACATTCTTGATGGTTTGTTTTTGTAAAAACTACAAAATCCCGGCAGGTATCACAGGATGTGTTCAGTAATTAGTTGCCTCTTAATCAAATCAGCCCATATTCCAGAAAATGTGCTGCTAACAAATCCATTATTATCCCTTCCAGTGGTGAGGTAGGTAGGAAAAAAAAAACATCAAGACTGAATATGTATGAAAACTGAAAAAGACAAACAAAGAAAAACAAAAACTATTTCACGCCGAAAAGAAAAGCTTTTACAGAGTCCCGGGTGTCAGAGCGATGAGTGATGGAGCTGATCCAGAATGTTTTCACACAAGTGAACAGCACGACAAATGATTTGCAATGAATATTCATTGTTTCTGTGTATCAATGGATGCTTTACTGAATGAGTAGACTGTGCAGCGTGCCAGCAAGTGTAGGCTGCAGATTTGTCATATTTCCTTCTTATATAGTTTGCAAAATTACTTTACTTGTGCAACTTCTTATTAATATCTGTAACAAACGAACCATGCAGGAGATGGTTAATAGCCTCTTTGTCTGCAGCCAAAGCTTTTTTAAGATTAAAGTGATGTTACATCATATGTCCACTTTTTGTTGGTATAGTCAATATATGGTCATTTTATGCAATAACCTCAGAGCATCTCAAATTACAGAAAAAAACCTTTTCAGTAAAAAGGTACACTTTATATTTTAGAGCACAAAAAATGAAAAAAAAAAGATGTTTGAAGCTTTCCTTTGTGTCTGCCAGTTTTACCAACATTTCATTTAGTGATGCTAGATATCGAAAAATAAAACAACTTTTTTAAAATTTACAGAAAAAATGTAATGCAATATATTTTTCTTTTCTTTCTTTTGTATTACTTCAAGGGTATTTCGTCATGCTTACAGTGTGAAGGAATGCTCGCCTCCCTCCTTTCATATAATTTTAGACTTTCATAGATCTTTCCGTCTGTTGTTTCTTTATGAGACTTGTGCTCTATCGCACAGATTGCATTTCCGAAAGCACCGCCTGCAAACTTTCCCCGTGTTTGATGTAAAAAGAAACAACAAAAAATAAAAAAAAGAAGAAGAATTTGTGATTTGGGAGCTCAGATTTCATCTGAATTATGCTTTATGTAGCCATTTTGCCAAAGTGGCTCTCCTCTACAAATCGGGTCAGCTCTGCTCTTGCTCTCTGCTTTGTCCTCGCTGGTGTGTGCTTAAGATGTTAGTGGCGTGACAGAAAGCAATATCTAGCGTATTCTACTCTGTGGCTTTGTTTATACTGGAAACAATAGAGCTCTTAAGTCCTAAAATAATTTGGCCACATAAATTTAAAGACAAGAATCATTCAAGAGTTTTCCTTGAACATTTAAAACAGGCTAACTTTTACAAGATGTTTTAGCCGACATAAAGGCCTGCATCACAGAGAAATTATATTAAATGCATTTCAGACAGGACGTCTATGTGAGATTTAACCGTTCGTTTAAGAAAGCCATGCATTTTTGTGTCTCTGTTGAACAGTCTCAACAAGCATGACAGAAACAGCCCCTGGCAGAGCCTTACACTCACAACACTTAAAAAAAAAAATCAGCAAAATATGAACAAAGAAAACAGTTTTTGTAAAAGCAGCTGCAGCAGGCTGAGGAGGTTAACTGCAGATCTCTAGGATGCCAATTGGTGAGTGATCGCGCAATCACAGAATAAATAGAGCCGATGAATGACGTGTCAGTTATGAAGACTGAAGTCGCAAACAGTTGGACAGAAAAGGGCTTTAAATTACCGAACTGAACAAACTGCATGAACAGTGAAGTTATATAAACAACACATCCCGAACACATGTAGTGTAGGAAATAAGACACAGGCAGCCGCCCTGGCTTCTTTTATTCCTAGACGACAACTTTACTTACTCGTTTTCCGACTCTTTCGTCTTCTTTTTTTTGATGCAACAGCTTTGTTTTTAATATTTAGCTGAAAATCCAGCTTCACGCAGGAGTCATCTGTGAAGTGCCATTGGACAAACAAACACACTGACCGGTTTCTGGTTGTTTTTCATTTTTAATGCTAATAGTGACATTCTGCTGCTAAAAGGAAACGCTTGTGACATTGTTGCAATTTACAGTGAACAAAAGGTACAGCTTTTATTTTGAAATATATCGCACTAAGCTTTTTGGCAAGCATGTTTTAGAAAACCTTCTGAATGCCCCCTTTGGTCCATGTGCTCCGGGTTTTCTATTTATTTTAGGTATTTTTTGCCAGTTTTCTGTTCAGTTTAAAATTTCTCCTGTTCAAATGTTCAAAAACCTTTCTGCTTCTATCTATCTATCTATCTATCTAAATATAGATATAGATATATATCTTGAATGACCAACAATCTGGTCCATAAGACGCAAGCAGCTCATTTGATCTCTTTGCTTGCTTTTTAAGTTTACACATATGTATTCCACCCACACAAATACTGCAATAAACTGAGGCTACTTCCAGTACTTCCAACATTTAGCTCCCAGTTTCCAGCCCCTCTCTTAAGATGACAATGAATCACACTTGTGTAGGTGCAGGAGTATCACATCTCAGATTGCTCACTAATGTTCCACAAAAAGATCAAGGAGAAAAATTTTATGCCTCTGCGGTGTGCAACACACACACACGCACGCATACACACACACACACACACACACACACACACCAGTAAGCCTTACTTTGAGATAGAGCTTTTATTGCTTTTGGAGGGCTCGTGAAATATAGTACAGAAGGAATCAGTAACAGGAGGACGCTTCAGTCTCTGCATCAGCGGGTGTTGTATTTACACCTATGCTACGTAGCAATTACACAATTCTTTAAACGATTTGGAAAATACATTTTCCAGACAATAAATATTTTAGCTTCCACTCCCCTTTGACATGCTCATCCTTATAATCCCGTGGATCATAAAACATGATTTTAATACTACACTTTATCGCCACACTCCCACATGAGGTTCCTAGAAAATTCCTGCATTCCTCAGCGATGACCTGTTTTCGTCTTGTTTTGTTGACTTCCCTAGGTTTAGATCAAATTTATGTCTGCCTGGTTTGGTCACCACCGACACTGGAGCAGCTGTGAAAGATTACCACTAGGAAACAATAAAATTCTCCCCTAAATAGATAACAAGAATGTTGTTAATTTGATGCGTCTCTGTCTCGCTCATTTCCTTCAAACCTCACATGTCATTATGTCATATTCCACTGAAATGACATCGAGGTCGAGCTCAGGATGCAGAACACACAAGGAGGGTGATACGAGTTGTCGTAGCTAAGCTAATTTTGAGAGAAGAACCATACGAGGTGTTGATACTAACGACATTTTTGTGCAAGGTCCTGCAAACATGGCTAATAATAATAGATTATATGCTAGTGACTTTTAATCTAATCTTTTAGTTATCCTCATTTACGTTTCAGTCTGTCGCTGCTGTTTGAGAAGGGATGTTTCCGGTTTGTTTGGAGCAAACAGAGGAGGGACTCACTCGTTAACTAGAACAGGAATTTGAGGGCTGCCACTTCAGCCATCAGCCACCTCGCCACATTTGTGACCAGGAGCACCAGGAACTCAGGCTCATTATACTTTTACAGGAAATCAATTGACAAAATGGACTTGATTCATTCGTGTATAAAACCAAATCCTGTAATGAGCACACAACTCACTGGAAAAAAAACCCCCAAAACAATAAAAAATAGAACAAGATCTTATACTGTATTTATTTATTTTTTTTACCTCGAATCGGAAATAGCTGCCACTTTGCTTTTTATTCAGTAAGTTTGTCACACTAATCTCTGTAAAAATAAGATATTAAACATTATTATATCCTGCCTGTGCAGATTGATACTTGTAGAAAGTACCTTTTGTGCTTGTATCACTTACCTGCATACCAATAATACTTATTAAGAGACTACATAACCATAATATGAAAGAACATTTGTGTTTGTCATGTTTCAGGCTCACTGTGGCCTCTGTCAGTTTTTATGAAGTGTCTGCCTTGCTGAACATCACTGCTAATAAATTATCTTCAAGCACCTTAATCCTGTTGCTGATGCTCAGGGGTCACATGGTACACAGGCATGCTGGCCAACCGGAGTGCCCTAATCCCTCCTATCAACCACACGGTCTGCCTGTCTGCCTCGCAGACAGAGTTGAGAGGGAAGGAGAAAGAAAGCTCAATGATGACCCTATTGTTTTATTTTATTTTTTCCCTTTAATTATTAAACTAATGAACTGATTTTGTAGTTACTCAAGGATCTTACAGAAACTTACTTAGATATGAATATAAAAAGTTGTGTTTTACTTAAATTAAGTAAAAACAGTGCAGCAACTTTACAACTTTAGCATTCACTTAGACTATAGCCATGCTAGCTCCTCTACGCATTTACTAAACCTTGAAACTCAGATGGCGAAAGTTGGGAGTAACTTTACTCCCAAGTTAGCACGTTCCAGAAAAAGAGAGAAGACACAGGATTTGTTTGTGTTATTTGCCTGGTAGAGTCTTATAGATGTCACCATCTATAAACCACATGAGTTTTCTGCACTTATAAACACCCGGCAGTGTGTTTCAGTGCTCATCATATGGCTTATTTAGTGAGTTACAAGCGCTTTACAGTTTTTCTGCTCTTTACGTATCCTGACGCCATCTTGGACTGTTGGTGGGCATATTGGCTAATTAGTGGCAACACCTACAAATTAGAACAAAACCTGTAGACACACTGGTTTTGTGTTAAATAGAAACTACAGCTGAGCTAATGGAAATGTCATTCACTGAATTTGATAAGTTAAATCATATCAATACATCGTATGGATAGACATCGTGCTGTCATGGCTATGAAAGCAATAAACACACCAGATTTGCAGGTAGTCTAATTATTATGGCCATGGTGGACCTTGTCCAGTGAATCATGGGATAGGAAATCTTTACATCGACGTATAATTCTTCTTCTTCAATTTATTTTCAGAGGGCGCATGCTGTCAAGGTTTTTTTGTTGTTTTTTGCTCATTTTTTGATTCTTCATATTTGTTGCAAAATCTGCTTTGTTCCCTTAAATTTGTGGCTTTTGTTACACATTCGTGTTTATAGTAAGATCATTTTAAATTTTCACTTTCACCTCGTACTTTCTTTTTTGGTTGAAAAATCGTCTGACCTCTGCTTACCTAACTTGTACAAACACATTCCTAGATTAGACTGAGAGGGGCTGATAGTGGAAGAATGATGGTGGGAGATTTGCCTGTTTGAAGCATCACAGCGGAAATCCAAAGCCCTCACTCTTTGTGTGAAGCATATGGGGAGCACATGGCTGGATACTCTCTCCCCTTTTCTGTCTTCTCCTTGCAGGGGTATTTGCTCTGATGATGGTCCAAAACAACCTTCCTCTCCACTTTGGACATTAGTTATGTGGATTAGATGTTTCCTTTTGCAGTGATGTCCCATCAAAGCAAGCGGTCCAGTCTATTTTTAGACTGTAATTCCCCTTTTATTTTAGGGAAGAAAAGATGGAGTGTACAGTAGCAACCTGCTTGTTCAAAACCCTGAGTTGTGGTTTTGATTCAAATGGCTAGACGGTGAAAATACTGTGAAAAAAGGAAGCGAAAATATGGCAGACATCAAGGAGCTCATTTATAAAACTCATTTTAAAAAGTCCTATGGTAATTATTTTCAATCAAGGGATTTTGAAACTCTTACTTTATTTTTTTAATTAATTAATCCAGCACAAGTCAATGTATCTCAACAACCACTGATCAGATTTGAATTTTACAATCTCTAGCCGAGTTCGTATCAGGTGCAAATGATCCCTTTCGACACCTTCTGACGACAATTTCAGCTTTCAAAGTTACGATTATTGAGTGAAGCACAAATTTAAAGCTCTAAAACACAAAAGAACAAAATTTACTAACACCGCTAAACGTGAACAAACAGCAAAAGATAGCATAGTGATCAGAAATCGATATCATCACTATAAAACTGATGCCACACAGACAGAGCAGCTGGCGCACCCACACGCTCACATTTTGTTATCAACCTTTCTCTGAGAAAGGTTGATAACTATGTTAACACTACTGGAAGTAAACATAACTTAAACT
The DNA here is from genome assembly GCA_015108515.1 of Hemichromis elongatus. Taxonomy (NCBI): domain Eukaryota; kingdom Metazoa; phylum Chordata; class Actinopteri; order Cichliformes; family Cichlidae; genus Hemichromis; species Hemichromis elongatus. Next base: position 24,879 of record VUQR01024820.1, on the reverse strand, counting down.
CCAAGTATGAAAACACACCTTTCTTTCTTTTTTTTTTTTTATAAAGGTCTGACTTGTATTATGAGTATGAGTCTGTGGTTTGTGAGAGAGTCCTGTAACTCTCTGTCTGCAAAATACAGTATATAATGACCAATGTTGGGCAATTAATTATATAGTTACTTCTTCAAAAAAGTAACTGAGTTTTGCATATAACAAAGTTTTTTGCTGCTATTTACCTAAAAATGCAACCAAGGCATTATTTGTGCCACGCCAAATAACAATTTCTGTCCGCTATAAGATAAAGCAGAATATCACAAGCCTGATACCTGCAGGCCTGACAGCAGGAGATGTATGACTCCTGTAACATTCAGCAGTCGCCTCATTGTTCCGACACACGCAACAAAACTATTGACTACACTACACATTAACTACACAAGACAACACACTAATTAGACTCCAAACACGCTGAATGTCGCAAATCTCTCACATCTCAAAACACCGCAGTCACTCCTAAAACTTCCCCCTTTCCTGAACAACAAAATGCCATGTTGGCATATCATTTTTTGATTGGTCGACATGGTGCATTTTTCCACCAATAAGAAAGGGTGGCGGGGTGGGGTTTGGGTTCTGTTTTTGCTCACAGGCCAGAGTGCTTTCGAGCGCAAACCTTATAAAACGCCATTTTTACCGTTTCTTCCCACAGCAAATATAAACAACGATGGTATTCAGGAAAACAAACAAACATTTTTTTTTTTAATCATACCTCTGGTTTTACGTGGCCCATCAACACAATTTAATAACTGGTATAAAGTCCACACTTTTTCCGTCTGTCCTGCTCACATCTCCGTGGCTTCACTCCACATCAGCCACGCCGCTTTGCTAGCTAAAACACCGGTGTGGGCTGTCATAGCCTGTCAACAACGTAAATTAGCTGCATATACGAATGTGAATCGCATCATTGGCTGGAGCAGTCAGTCACCGGTCACTTACTGACTCACACTGCAAAACAAAATTGTTAACGTATTTATTTAAATTTTAATTCAGGTTAGATTTTTTTTTTTTTGTGCGCAACACAGATTTTCTGTGCGCAGAGACCGTGCCAGCAGTGCGCAATTGCGCTGGCGCGCAGCTTAGAGTGAACATTGCACGTGTGTCTTCAATTTATGGTACTCTGCTTTTGTGGCAGTTCATCCTTAGTAAAGCATTTTTCCTTGGAGATCCTGCTAGAAGGTAAAACATAGGGTGTGTTCGCAGCATGTCTAAAAATCATATTGCATGCAAAGCATTACATTTGAAAACAATTTCAGTTATTGAGAGACAATAGCGGCGGTCTCATTTCTGTGAAAGTAGAAATCTACACTTCCCTTGCCAAAAAACTCTTCATGAAGTCCCAACTGTAAACTACAATTACACTGCATTCCAGGTCAGTTTGTGGTTGTCCAACAGATTTATATTGCCTCAATTAACTTCCCCAGGCTTTAGACAACACAGATAAAATCACCCAAATAGACCCTATGAGCTGCTTGTGGTTTCAGAGCTATTTCATTTATTTATCGTCTCAGCATTGTTTGTGGGTCTGTGGCTTGAGCATTCCTGGACTTGTCACTGGCATTACCAACATAGCATTCTGATGAAAAACCCAGTCCACACCACCAAGTAACTTTAATGTTTTATTTAAAGATGCTATGCTCTCTTTCTTTGTGAGAAGAGGTCAATCAGTACCCAATATCACTCCTGAGGAAAATAATTTCTAATTTGTTTTTCTCTTTTAAAATAAATAATCCAGTATATGTGGCATAAGAAGAATGAGCTTGAAAGTCAATATTTTTATGAATACCTTTATTCTTCAACACAGCCTGAACTCTCTTGGGCAACCGTTCATGTCATTATTTTTTCAGTAGTCTTTAGGAATAATTCGTCAAACTTCTTGAAGAAGATCAAAAGTTCTTCTTTGGAAGTTGACTGCCTTTAGTTTTATTCTCTGCCAAGGTGAACACACGCTGCTTCAGTAATTTTGAAGTCCTGGCTATAGGGAGGCCAATCCTTGATGATTGTGTTCCATTGTGTGTTTTTGTGTCCAGGTATGTTTTTACTACATTGGTAGTGTGTTTGGGTTCACTGTCATCCAAACAAAATAAAGCAGATGCCAATCAGATGCTTTCCAGATAGTTTTGCATGATGGGTCAAAATCTGGCAGTACTTTTCTGTGTTCATAATTTCATCAATTTTGAGAAGATCCCCAAGACCACTTGCCGAAATGCAGACCCAAACCATGACAGAGCATCCCCTTTATATTAAAGATACCCGGAAACACTTATGTTTTACCTCTCTTCTAATGTCCTGATGACTTTTTGAACCAAATTTTTCACATTTTGTGTCACGGACCTGGGTCTGAGCAACCCAGGGTCCCTGTGCAGTTTTGGACTTATGTTGTATTGTATGCATATTTGGTGTGGCTGTCCCTCGTTCTCCCTGCTTGCAGGCATGTGGGTGTGTGTGGATGCAGTTGTGTCTGGGAGCACCTGTTTACAGGCACCTTCAGGCATTGTGGGTGTGGCCCTGCCAGGTCATTGGCCACACCTGAAGACTCACACACCTGCAACTAATCAAGGCTTGTCAGAGGAGCTACTTAAGAGTGTGGTGGAGCTCTCTCCGACGCTGGATCATTGCGTGATAACCTGTCAGTCTCTTGGCCAGTTCGAAAGTTGGGCTGCTGCATTAATGTGTGTCTTACGGTTGCCTCTTTGTTATTTTTCCAAGGAGAAGTGTGGAGACAGGAGGGCAGCGAGCACGGGGTGCTCAGACACTGAGGAGCAGGGACTTGAACACTATCACTGGGAATAGGACACGTCACGGGAGTCGGGAGCGCACGGGGATTTATTGTTGTTTTCCCATTTCACTGTAAATAAACACACTGCTACAATCAGAGCTTCGCGCCTGGGTCCTCCTTCCTCACCTCCCCCAACCGTGACATTTTGGTTCAGTTCTTGTTTAATCTGGCAAACCTCACCTTGACCTGACACGGCTCCTTTAGTCATTCACTTGTTTGGTTTCCTCACATTTTTAAGGAGACACTGCAGATCTTGCAGAGCTATGTCAAGTTTTTAGCTATGGCTCTAGGACCTCAGCTTGTTGGTGCAAAAGTACGAGTAAAGTTGTCTGTTATGTGTAGACAACACCAATTCATCCTTTGGGTTAGGCACCATCTTTTTATACTGGAATGGTTCATAGGTCAGTGTTAAGTTGCTTCTGAAAATGATCTGGTATAAGGACTGGACTGAAGGAAAAATCCCTGCAAATTTCTAAAGAAAAACTCTAAAGGCCTGCGGGACAATTAATCAAGACCACTTAAAAATTACAAGAAAACAGCTTCCCGGAGGCAAAATATAAAGGAATACTGTCGGGTTAAATAGAAATTTTATTGTCATGTTTGTGCACAAGCTTCTTCTTCTTGTCTCTGTTTTATGTCTCCAGGAATTTATTTCTCAGGCTGATTTGACAGCTCAGCAGTCTGTTATTGTGTACTGTATCTACTTCATAATTATCATATATGACCTCTTTTGCCTCCCTGTATGGGAGGTCATAAGGATCATCGATGTGGCCCGGTATGAATAGCCTCCATCACCATTTGTTTATTTTTACAATAATTCAACCTGAACCTAACCTCTTCAGGCCGACTTAAGCTACTGTCAGTTTTGACACATTTTATTGAAATTACACATCAACTGCCAAAGACAAAATGTTCACATCATGAGCCAACCGGCATTAACTTGAACAAAATACCAGCAGTCAGCATATTTCATGAAAAGGCACCTAGTGTTATTAGAGAAAGGATAATAAGGATTACATTAAGCTTCCAAAGCATCAGATATATTATGAGAACCAGCTCAAACTCGCAATACATTTGTGGTGAAGCAATGTGACAAAACGCATTTGAATCTGGTTCTTTCCAGTGTAGCCGTAACACAGATAAATGTTCATCTTTGGAAAAGTCTGGAAAATCAGAGACTGCATACTGTATGTGATCCTGTTTTCTTATGCTTTCCAAAATCGGAAAACAATTAATTTTCAATTCGGCACGCTGCAAATTTAACAGTTTAATGTGCAGTTTTACAAATATACAAAAGGTAAAGGGTTTAAACATTTTCTGAATCCACTGTAAAATCTAAGAAAGACATATGCTCATTCAGCAGCTCATTCTTATAAATAAAGATTAAGAATAAAATGTTTTAGTCCCATAATTCATTTAGATTATAAGATCCTTTAGATTCCTATCCAATACAGTGTTTTCTTAAATGCTTGATTTTTAGAACTCTGTTAGATCGTGAAGTAAGAGCAAGCTTTCATGTTCATGAGAATTTTAATACCTTCTCATATCCAGTCCCCCAACTGCCCATGAAACGTCATCTATCTCTAATGGCCCCGCCCATTTTAGCCAGTCAAACAAGCCTTAAAACATTCCCTTTTATCAGCCTCATCTAGGTTTACCTTGGACACCAGGCTTTTCTGCATTCAGTCACTTTGCCTGGAGGTCTCTAAATAGTGAGTTTCAAGCTTTAAGAATGCCAGTAGATCCCAGGCCAAAGAAATCACTGACCTTTCACCCTTCTATCTTTGACTAGTCCGGATGTACTAAAGCAGTCTAAATCCTCTCACCTTCAAGGCTTGGAAAAAGCCTGGACAGTATTCAGTGATGCCTTTTTATCAGCCTTGAAAATAAAAAACACACTGGGCTATAAATCTACTGATTTCCTCCACTGCACTATTCAGATCATACTGATACAAATGTTCAGTTTGTCTAAAAGTAGCCTCCTCCTGTTCTGGGTCCAGGAATATGCTGGTCAAACAAATATTTTGGTCATTCTTGTGAACTCTTTGAAGGACTATGTTCACATTTGTTACAAGCATCCACTTAGCCTCGATAAATAAATAACCATAACCACTGGTTTAAATATTAAAGTCCTATATGTCATATAAGATACACAGGACTGTTTCATGGGCCAGTTAAAGAAAACTTCACAGCACCTGGGTCATGTCAGATAAACTGAACCAGCAACTGCTTTGAGAGTTTAGTTGGGGGATATGTGATGATTGTGCTTTTGCTATAGGAAGGGAAAACCTTTGTTTGAGATGACCGATACAATCATGTCTTGTTTGTAATGACTGGTGACAGACTGGTGACACCCACAATCAATTTTGGATCACCAGTTAGCCTAACATGCATGTCTTTGGGCTGTGGAAGAAAAGTAGTTAAGAGAACCCATGGAAGCATTGGGAGGATATGGAGATTCAAACCCAGGACCTTTTGCCTGTGAGACCACAGTGCTAACACCACTGTGCCGCACACAATGTGCTAATAATAGAAATGATATTTAGGCCATTATTGAAAGAAGTAGCCGTTTGGGCAGATGGTGATAGAGGAAATGCTCTCTATCAGTTGCTGTAGCTTCTTTCCACCTGTCTAATACAAAAATAAAACAACAGAGTGCACAGATGCCTCTTTGGATACATTGTTCATCAGTGTTTTGGATCCAGCTTCAGTCCAAAGGGGAGACTTTTCTGTAAATTTCCCAATCCTCAGTTTCCCATGCTGACATGGAATTCTTCAGTGAAGTATCGTGTTAGTTGAGGGACAGGCTGCGTCTGTGAAATTACTACGCCGTTTCTCCATTTACCCCACAATCACTGATGATAGAACAATATCCAATTATCTGTCGAACAGCACACATTCACTGCCAGCTGTACATTAGGTTTCAGTTTCTGGGAACGAGTCTTAATATCGCTCTGGCACCACAGAGCTTCTTTCACAGCTGCTCTGCTCAGCTTCCCAAATGTAAAAAATAAAACAGGAAGAGCGAAAGATGTAGTGACACGTTGTTCTGTCTGTCTTACAAATGTGTCTATTGTTTATGGTAACCACTACTGGTTTACAATTTCCTCTTCTCCAATAGTATTTCCTCTGCTATAGAAATTATGCAATATTGTGCGGTTTTACATTTTATACATAAATGTTATATATTTTAATAGCACAGTCAGAAAAGGGTTATTTCTGGTGAATGATAGTTTGATACAAATGAATGCCTTTAACAAAATCATTATTTTTAAAAAAGACAATATTTTTTGGTAAACTTGGGTTAGATTAAGCAATAATATGCAAGCACACAAATATGTTCAAAGGGTGGTGGTGGTGCACTGTGGCCCACTTAGGAGAGAATACTAGCAGGTGTTTCAGATCATCCCAGCATGTCAGCTGTTTGGGGTAGAGCCAAATAACCCTGCGCCCTGGCAAAATGTAAAATAGTGACAAAGTAAAGCAAATGTTGACTTTTTTGTTTGTGGATATGACAGAAAATATCATTTTATATATTTTTTTAATTAAACTCAACACAATTTTTTTTTTGTTAGATGTTTCCAATATAAAATAATACAAATAAATAACATTAAAAACATCCATCCTGATTTAGAAATGTGTTCTTTGAAGTCTTCTTTGACTGGACTGGTCTTCAAGTCGATCAGTTATTTTGTTCCTGTATCCCACAGACATTGAAAATAAGGATGCTTTCAATCAAACTGACATATACGCTTTTCATCATGTTTTGGCTAAATTGAACTTAACATTCTGATAATAAATAATCTCTGACTAGCTTTCCCGTATATGAAATCAATGAGTTCATCTTGTCATTTATGCTGCTTTATTCTTGAAGCTACTAAAAATTTCCACAGACTGTCTAGAAAGTGAAAGACCTGTTATGTGTTATGTGGACTGAAAACAAGCTCTTTGGTTGGTCCCCATTAATCAACAAATAACGGGGATTACACCACTCCTCCAACCAATGTACATACACAGAATAGTTAGTGTTAGGATTTCTATATAAGAAATCAACAATATCCATATCAGCAGCTTATGTTCACATTTTCACATTCCTGTCCTGAAGGTGCATGCCATTTATTTAAACAGTGCATGGGTGCGGTTAATAAAACAGTACACTGTATTAACAAGGGTTTCGTCAGATAAACCATGATTTAAGCAGACTTTTTGTGGACGACCACTTCAAAAATCTCTAATCCCATGAAGCAGTCCTAGAGTTAACCCCATATTAATTAGTTGTTGCAATTAAATGCATGTCCTCATTGTATTAACAGCTAAAGTCAGATCAACAAAGGACATTCATCAATGTTGCATTTTAGACCAAACCATGCTTTCCAGTCTTAAAGTAATTAACTACCTTGATACTTAAACACACAATAATTAAGACTAAAATTTTTAAAAAGTGCAGCTTAGGTCATAAAATAGCACCAAAGACTGTGTAAAGCCTTTGTTTTGTGTTTGATTTGAGCTTTAATTTCTAATACTAAGTTCCTTCTGCTACCACTACACCTCCTCATAAGGTTTTGCTCTATTGGATTGATAAGTAATTCACGCTCTAGAGCATGTATAAACTGACAAACTACTGTGAGCATTCTTCCTGTTAAAAGGGAGTTCTTCCTTCCCACTATCGCCAAAGTGCTTGCTCATAGGGGTCATATGATTGTTGGGTTTTCTCTGCATGTATGGTCTACCTTACAATATAAAGCGCCTTGAGGCGACTGTTGTTGTGATTTGGCACTGTATAACCAAAATTTAATTGAACTGAACTATGTAGTACTTACTCCCAGAGTGTGTCCACCAGTTTTTGTGTGACTACACATTAACAAAACATTAAAACCAGTCCATAAACATGAAGCAGGAGACTAAATGTATTTTTGTTACACCTGTTATCAATCCCTCACATGCACAAACACAGACCCCTAAACTCTGCACACATACATACTCACAAACACAATCACACAGTGGTTGAAAGAAATGATCAAAACCATGGCGTCAATTCAGCATAACTGCTGTTGACCATGTTCTGAGTCTATTCTCACAAAAACAAGTCAGTCCCTCACTTGTAGTCCATGGTTCAATATTCCAGGGATGAACGCAGAGTACTTATCTCCATGTAACTGAGCGCTGGAGTAGCTTAAGTGATCTGCAGTTTCCGTGTACTTGTGTAATTTCCTTGACAAGTGCTCTCAGGTAAATTTGAACCAAAGCAGCAGCAGCAGTAGCGCTGCCTGAGTGAAATGTCTCATTTCCAGCTGTGGAGAGGTTTAGAGGGAGGCACAGAGGGGAATGCATGAGAAGAGAGAAGTGATGAGAGACAGGATTGGAGTTTGGGGTTTCCTCTTGTAGATCAGAGGGTCACAGCAGAAGAGGAAGCCGGAGAGGATATTTAATCTCAGAGTGATGTTCGATGTCTGTCTACTCCTGGCGTCATAAATAATGTAACATCTTTTTTTTGCTATTCTGCAGATACAGAATCCCAAAACAATGCTGCTGCTTCAGTGTGTTTAAGCAATGCCATTCCAGTGAAATTATTCCGGCACTGGTGGAATGAATTCTCCACTGGTATATGAAGAAGCAGTTCCCCCAAACTAGTTAGATTCTAGGGTAACATCCATTTTTAATGGAGATGCAATAAGTATGCCATGCTCAATCAGGGATGAATTTATTCTGGGTAAACTTTGTGCTGTACAGTGGGTGTAATTTTTTATTTATTTATTTTTTTTTGGGGGGGGGGGGGGGTTTTTCTTTTTTTTTTTTTCTTCTCGGGGG
>VUQR01024820.1:5968-16242 GCA_015108515.1 Hemichromis elongatus | reverse complement strand
TTTTTTTTTTTTTTTTTTTTTTTTTTTGGGGGGGGGGGGGGTATTTCATCATCCAGTTTTGTCATCCAGGGTGCAGAGCACATGGAGCGAGGAAACAGAAGTGTATAGATATTTTTTTCCTAGCTGGCATCTCCATATGAAACTAATTCCGAGAAGGATTGTCTTTGTGCTTTTTTTTCTTCTTCTCGCCTCTATGTCTGTCTCTCATCCCATTTTTTTTTTCTATCTTTGCTGCTCACACTCTCTCTCCTGAAGTGGAAAATCTGAAGTAATTGGTTTCTGAATTAAAGAAAGCAAGCAGGGATGAAAACAGGCTTTAATTCATTTTGCTCTCTCTGGGAGAAAGGGGTGTCGGGAGACTTTGGGGAATTCTGGCAATCGAGCATTCGCCCTCCATTTCCCTTCCAACAATCAGCGACATCACTTAGGCTGTAGGTGTTTCTATTAATGGAGCTCTGGGTCAGCGCCGGCATGCAGAGGCTTATTTTGATTAACCTCACACCTTCGAAGCTGCAGCAAACTCTGGCTTAATGCACTTCAGAGAGAGGAGTTTTAGGCAAGGCGAGAGACGGGTTTGTTGAAAAGGGTTTAAAAAAATACGTAATTGGTTGGCTGTCAGGGGAACAGAGCAGCAGAGGGTTGTAATTGGGGGAAGACAGAGAGAGAGGTTCCACTCAAACTACAAGAATTAAAGACATTTCCAACTTGGTGTCAGGGTCCAACACAGAGGAACAATGTGGTGTATTACGTGAAAATGAGGCATCACACCAGCATTGACAAATGAGCCATTACATCCACTTGGTGTGATGTGCCCAAGGGGTTCAGGTATCCCATAATTTGGAGTTAATCTGAAGCTGAAAGTTCCTGCAGTCTCATTTGGTTATGATAATGACTCGCAGAGGAATGTAAACCTATAGGAAGCAAATCTGCCAACTGCCAAGAAGATAATGACATTTGAATAACATATTAAGATTTAGATTAAATTTACAGAAACTGAGAATCAAACAAAAATTAGAACATAAACATTACCGGTTTATTTTCTTTTTAGTTGAGGGAGACTGACGCCCACCATTAGTCCTGCTTTAAACAGGAAGAAAGCTCAGACAGAACTAGAGGAAGACTTTCCTCCCCTGTTGCCAGGTGCTTACTAATGAGGAAATTATTTTTGGTCTGCAATACTGTAAGGTCCTGACTTTACCATGTAAAATGACTGACACATGATTGCTATGTAAACACAACAGAATACACCTGAGCTGAATTTAATTTTATTCCACTGCAGTTATCAAAATATCCTAAAATCAAAATATCATTTTTTTCAACAAATACCCTGGTCCAGTACACCTGAGTCAGTGATTATATTGTTCAAACAAGAGCAGATGGAGCTTTTCTGGATTAACACCACTGTTTTCTGTGTTGGTAGTTGATTTATGCATTGCAGCATTATCAGTAGGGTATTATTTCACTAGAATAAAAGCAGGGTGGCAGTCTTGAAACTAGCATAAAACTGGTACTATAGACACTTAATGTAAAATGTGTGTATGTAAACAGAAAGAGATTAGCCATAGATGTTAACAGCATAACTGCATGTACTTGGCTAGCTAGCTTGATCCTATTGAGTCACAAACTGACAAAAGCACTGATGTCTTATTGACATATTATCATTTTATGGACACACTGGAGTCATTTGAAGATGGAAACTAACTGAAAGTGGATACAAGCCTTTAGCAGATCCCAGGTTTATTGGAAATGGTTGCAGACTTTTTAGTGCTGTGGTCTCCATTAGTGTGACTGTAGTATAAAGTAAGCAGGTTGTGATGCAACACACCATAGCAATATTGAGATGCCAAAGGAAAAGTGAATTCTATAACTGCTCATTCACTGGCATCTCACAGGGAACTTGGAAGCTTCACCATTTTCATGTATTTTTCAATGAGCCAGCTGTAGAAGATGCGGGATAAGTAACTCTAAAATTTTCTCAGTGAACAGAAAAGGAAATGTATAACTTGGTGAAAAGTGTTTAAACACTTAAAAAATTAAGCCAAAACCACAGGCTTCATACCTCCTCTGTAGAAAACTACAATAAGTAGGATTATTTATTTATTTATTTATTACAATTTCTCAAATAAAGACAGATAAAAGCATTTGTTTCTAATGCTTACTTTATCACGAAATGCTAAAATAAATATAAAAGTACATGTTCTATACTCTTAGAGAAGTATAAAAAGGTAAGGTAAGTATTGTATCTACCATTATCTCATTGATGAGTCCAAAATAAATGCAACAAAGTGCAAAGTGGAAACACAATAACAGACTATGATTTTGCAAAGTCCTACTTAACATATAGTATAGATACTTTCACTACCAATGCAATTAATTTCAGTTCAGTGTTTATCCAACATACACCTATTTGGCTTTTTGCCGGCTAAATAGTATACAAAAAGCAAATAAATCACAGCATACACTGACCAGCTGCAATAAATAATATATAGAAACATATAATAACAGTATATAATATCTTGCCCAAAACCTTTAAAAACTACAGTTCCAGGAAGTGAAGCTGGAAGTCAGACAAAACTGAAATAGTCTGTCAGTTGCTACATTCTTATCAATAAGTATCAATATGTTCTTCTGCAGACAGCTTTTATATTTTTACTTTTAGGAGCAGCTAAGTTTCTGGTTTAATGTGTTTAAAAGAAGAGTTTCTTTCGCAATTTCATATAATCATATATAATGGGATGATGCTGTAGTCACTATAAGGGGATGCGCATTTTATTATTTACACCTAAAATTATTATTTCATTTTTAGTTTAGGTTTAGTTAACTATAAGAACCTTTACAGTGACCACTGACTGTTCCGTGCTGCATCACTGATCCTTAAAACTTTTATTTTCCTAATTTCCGAACTGTGCCCGTTCATTCCCATTTCAGCAATTTGTTTTGCCACTTTATAGTCGTAAGCTGGGTGGTACCACCGCAAAACTGACATCCACCCATGTTTTTGTAGCTTTTGTAACCAAAGACAAAAACAAACATGATCGCACTAAAAGATGTAGTTGTGTGAAATGCAAACCAAAAGGGAGAAGGGCGGTTTTTCCAACCGTCCCCTTACTTTGGTGAATTCTTTGATCCTCTGCAGAATTCAGATCAATCAGAGCTATCAGTGACATCACAGCGCTCTGAGCAGACAGTGATGGACGTGGTGTGGGGAGTTCACACCCTGTAGAGTGGGGATTGTGTGTGTATGCAGTGGGAGTGGGGTCAGCTGAAGCGCTGGTTACATCGCAAGCACGGGAGTGTGTCTGGTATGATCATCCCTGTTTTGTTTTTTTACTCCCAGCAGATAACCCTTGATTTGTATGTGGGGGTTAATCCGGGAATGACGAGGGGACGTTCTTCGCAGCGCTGCATCTGCAACCTCTCAGGCTGTGAGGATTTAGCTGCCCAACAGTAACAAACACAATGAGACAACTGTCCCTTTCACGCCTGATCCCCCCAAAGCCTCAGGCCTCCCCAGGATCACAGCACACTGATCGGCAAGCCCCGTTCACTCAACTGTGGGATCACAACATAAAGGAGATCAATTCTTTGTCACGATTGACCCGCTTTCATGGGATTTAACATGCAGATTCGCTTCACTAACTAAGAAATGTGAAGCTTTTAAAATTTAATATTATTTAATTATTTAAATTATTTTCAATACCAACTGATGAGGCTTTTTGCCATTTATTTACGCACATACAAGTTATGATTTTGTCTCTCTAATTAGTCTCTTGTAATGCAATATAAATACACCTGAACACCTTGTGAACCTTTGAACCATGACACAGAGCCTCAGATACACATTTTAAAGCAAGTGTTACCATCTCTCAGATGGGTTCTTCTTCAAAAACACTCATCACCCCATCTGACTTTTCCTTCATCATCAACATGATAAACTGAATTCCTGCATGTTTGGCTGTTGCGGGCAGCTATGATTTAATAAAGAAGCCATATATTTAATTTATGGTCCCTGTTAAAAAGCAAACCACTTTTGTGGAATGTGAAATGGCTTTAGAGGAGCTGACCTTGACATACCCTCCTTTCTTACACTTCAACGCACACAAGTCAAACATAATAAAACTCCCAATACATTTTTTTGGAATTCATGTCTTTTGTCATCCTGCAAAGGTATATGTTACAGATAAATACATCAATAAGTGTTGTAGGTCAGAAACACTTTGTTCCTCTTCAACCTCTTGTGCCGTTTGACACTTAAGCTCAGTATCGCCACATGACAGCCTGATTGATGGAACATGCTCTGCAGATTAGAGCTAAACTATTTCGATACAGTTTTCCTGATAGAGCACTCACACGAGCCCCCCCTTGTGTTTTCCTACTTGTCTGCTGACAGGTGAGGGACTGTAGCTGAATAGTGAGGGACGCTGTGTTGGGCAAGGCTGACTGCTACAACAACATCACTCTGTTATCAAAGACAACATCACTAGGATAAAGGAACATTTATTTTTTAGAGAGGCACTTTGATTTCTTTGAGAGTAATCAGGAAAGACAGTGAAACACTGAAACGGAGCACTTCCTACAATTTGCTGCCTTAGCTGTGCAGTAAAATTGAATTGTACCTTGAACTCTCCCAGCTCTGATTTGTTCACTGGATTACCAAAGCATGAATCAACATTGACTGACTTGCAGTTGATCAAGTTATGAATCTGTTCAATTAATGAAGTATCATTGTTTTGTCTTAACAAACTCACATGTACTGAAATGTGTGAAACCAGGTTTAATATTGTGGAGCTGTACGTATGTGATAGACCCTTGAGGTGAATTGTATTTGTGATATTGAGTAATGTAAATAAAATTAGCTTGCACTGAGCAGGAAGAACAAAGACGGAAGATTAGATTAAAAATCTGAGCTTATTATTAGCTTGCAATTTCCTGGCTTTGGGTAACTGAATTATGTTAATAAGTCATTATCCTAGAGAGCTGGGATAACAGACAGAGCTCATCACAATGAGACATGAGCGTCTGAATAAGACATCAGTGTGCTGAGATCCACAGACCCTCCATGTGGTTGCCCCCTAGGCCTTAGTGTCTGCTAATTCCCAGAGAAAGAGACTTAAAGCAGACGAGTGCTGTAGGCCCCATGGCTGTCCCCGCAGCTCCTTCATCAAATTTTCCCATTGCACTCTGCATTGAAAAAGCCTGTATGAGAAAGTTAACTTTGACTGGCTCATACAAGATTTAGGTCAGATCTTGCTTGCATATAATTCTTGGTGCATTTTGAAACCTATGATACAAATAGAACAGCCCTAACATTAATACTATTGAGAGCAAACTATAGGCACCTGGTTTGAGTGCGTCAAAAAGTTAAGTGTGTAGAGCTATTCACTTCCAATCCTTAGTACTCACCATCTTGGCTACACATGAAAGAGAAGAAACACCAGATAACTTTGCTGGATTTGTCTTCAGCATTGATGCCAATGACTTAAGCGTTATGCACGGTCAGAGGCTTTGCAGACTCACACATTGCAATCTTGTTATACTCACAACTTGATTTGAGACAACACTGCCCTATATAAAGATTAAGTATTGTGCGTACAGCGTACTACATTGACGTACATATTCAGAAGTATCCATATTTAGTGCCTGTCATAAGTCAGAGCTGCATATGTTCCAGATGGAGGGTCATACACAATGTCAAGCAGCAGGTTTTAATTCTGTGCCTAACTGGTGTACAGTAGGGACCTTTTTACCTTACAGTGATAAATGACAGTGTTAATTAAGTGGTGAACTAATTAGTTGTCTGGGTACTTTCTGTGTGGAGTTTGCATGTTCCCTCTGTGCCTATGTGGGTTCCTCCCACAGTCCAGAGATGTGCATGTTAAATTAGCGATTCTAAGTTTGCTACGGTCAAAGATCCAACCTGCCGTCTCTCTGCTCTCCCATTTTCACCCCCATGTTTCTGTTCCTCTGTGGTGTGTTTGGGTGCATGCGTGCTTCATTAACTGTGAACTCCCAGATTAAGCATGGCTTTTCCAGGCTCTGGGTCACCTGTATCTCATTAGTCACTTATGTGCAGTATCTAACTCCGGCTCACCTCTTCACTCATCAGCAGATCGTTGACCTACACTGTGTGTAGAGCCTGCTCTAACAATCTAAGGATGAGAAGATAACTCATTCATTCATGTTCTGGACCATCGCTAACATTTTCTATTAACAGCTCCTGATGTTAGCCATCCTTTTGTGTTATTTTAAACAATATTTCACAACCATTTTATATGTACCTCAAGTAAAGAGGTTTAGAGATTTAAAGGTCTTCTGTGGTGTCTGCAGTGATTCAGATGCTTCATTACGGTGAGCTGACAGTAAATGCGAAGCTGTCAGTTTACTAGTCTATCTACATTCCTGTTTTCACCCATGGCCACGAGCTGTGGGTAGTGACTGAAAGAATGAGATCACAGATACAAGCAATGAAAAGGAGCTTCCTCCAAAGGGTGTCAGAGCTCTCCCTTAGAGATAGGGTGACGAGCTCTGTCATTCGGGTGCAGCTCAAAGTGAAATTGCCATTCCTCTAGATTGAAACAAAGCAAGTGAAGAAGTCTGGGTATCTGGTGAGGATGCCTTCAAGATGCTACCAAGGTGAGGTGTTTTGGGAATGTTCTTCTGGGAGGTGGTGACAAAACCTGAATCTGATATATACATGTAGATTATACCTCTCAGCTGGCTGGGAAATGTCTTGGTGTGTCCCCAGATGAGCTGGAAGTGGTCAGAAAGTCTCTAAAGAAAATTAGATGAAGACATGTGCCCCTTCCCCTCGAGACATTGCCACCAGTTTACATCAGTCCTGTCAGCTTTTTGGCAATCTGTCCTATTTTGCGCCTCATTTTGGGACATGCAAAACCCCAGTTTGCCAAAATGTGGTGCCAAAATTATATTGTTATCACAGCAGTGATTACAATTAAATATAAAATACTGGCATGGGAGTGCTTTCCATCCATGCCAGATTTAAATTGAACAAATGGGACTTGAAGCAGTTTTTCTTTTATTCACACTGATGAGGAAAGCTGTTCCAGACTCAGTGGAGAAACAAACTCCACTTTGCCCTTTAAACATCCCGCAAGCTACATCTGATTGGCTGAAAAGTGCCCTAAGAGCCACAATCTGATGACCGCTGAAACTGAATACCAGAGAAAGACTGTCGAGCTGAATACTGATCTGATCTGTAGCTCCATCAGATTCAGTGAGGTTTTTTTTTTTTTTCAAAGCAGGGCCTTTTCGGGGCAATATAGATGGTAAACCAGGCTTGTTGATCCTTGAGAAAGCCCTTATCTGCTCTTTGTTGGCCCTGCGTACATTGATCACGCCTATTGTCGTGCTGGTCCCATTGAGGCAGGAGTGAATGAGCCTGCTGTGTAACAGCTTTCTGCTCCCCTCGAAATGAAGATGTTCCCACCAAAAGAGACCTGACACACAGAGTAAGACATCAGCCTCTCGGTGGACCTCGTATCGCTTGCCGATCTATTTTCAATTGTGTGCCTTTAATGACTTGTTTGCATAGTATTTTTCCAGCTCTGTAATATTGAACTTCAAGTATAGAGTTTAAAAGGTTTTATCCAATCAGAGCCAGCCATAGACAGCTAATACTTATTTTATCATATTGCATGCACATTAGGTAAAAACAAAGCTTTTGTATGTTATGCATTTTATGTGCTTGTTCCATTAAATGTTGATCTGATTTGAACTTTAATCAGTTTCTAAATTAACTATATAGAAGTTAAGCTGTCCAGCAGCGTAATGTCACATTTTCAGAATTAATATGTTTTCCTTTAAAAATTGGCCCACCAAATGTACTGTATATAATCTTCCAATCATACAGCTCATACTTATTGGCTGCCTTGACTTTGTGGCAAATTAAACACAATATTTACTTTAGTCTTATTTGTGTCTAATGGCTGTTTTTCCATTGCCTTGTTTTTTGTCCTGTTTTCTAATTATTGTCTTCTCAAAAGAATCTGTTTCTCCTGGCAGAAAATCATTATGTCTTTAATGATATATATATTATGAATTTCAGTGCAGGGTGTATAGAATATTTATAGCAAAAGCAAGAATCTACCTTCATTTAAATGATTAATTGGAGTTTAATTTTAATGAATTACGTTGATGATTTATATTATAAATGCAGTGTATAAAATAAAGAAGATGACACTAGAAGAGAAATTAGTGATCACACGGCTAGCTCGTTACAGAGGGACCATCAATTTTTAATTAAGACAAAATATTATTTCCTGTCTGTGTTTCTAAAAAGAGAAATTTCCCAGAGAGGCAATTTCATCCATGTCTATCAGCCTAATATTAGGCCTCATCACTGTAACACCCGTTGTAAAACTTCCTGCCTGTGGTGATTTCAGGTGTCCTTTTGTCTTGAATGTCTTGAATGATCAGGTCCTGTCATATGTCAAAGGCATCTGAAAAGGCACTTGTAGTTTCTCCGAGTTTCTGAGAGTAGAAATCTTTCAGGCCTCTCTCCTGTGGAATCAGCTCCCAGTTTGGTTTCAGGAGACAGACAGACAGATAAAGCCTATACTCAGGAGTAAATCAGATGACTCTGAACTCTCTCTTAGTTCTGCTGTTATAGGCTCAGACTGCTTCAGGACTTCCCGCGATACATTGACTACACCACTGCATGTTATTCAGTTTTTGTCTTCTTTCTCCCTTACTTTGTGCTTTGTCCCGTCTTACTGTACGCTCATTTTCTCGTCCCTCCTCTCTTTCTTCTTTTCTCCTTCCCCTCACCCCTAACAGGTGCCAGGTCCTCGCTCACACTGGTTCTGCTGGAGGTTTCTTCCTGTTTGAAGGGAGTTTTTCCTTCCCACTGTTGCAAAGTGCTTGCTGCTAGAGAGATGCTTGATTCTTGGGATTTTCTCCAGAATACTGTAGCATCTATAAATTATAGTATAAAATGCCTTGATGTGACTTTTGTGATTTGGCGCTATGTAAATCAATCTAAACTGAACGGTATTGAAAGTGCCTTTATATGTTTACCTGAGGAAGTGTGACTCAAGTGCCCTCTACTGGTGGGGGCAGGTGAGAGCTGTGCACCAAGGTGTCTGAAGTAGTGGGTTTGTGGGTACTCATGCAGAGGAAAAAGTCACATCAGCAAGCTATCTTTAGGTCATTGTTTGTTAACATTTTTAAATTCACATTTTCCTTGTTTCCCAGCAGTCTTGGTTTCCCACATATGCAGCGTATCTGCCTCCTTATTTATAAATACGAGAGAAGAAAAGGTATTCTGGGGTAACCAATTATTCTGTAGCCATCCATTATGTGCCTGACATAAACAAGTAATTAAAGTCGATGAGTTTTCATGTTATTGTATACTTTACTCTAAAGCAGCATAGCAGGCATATCTATGCCACAGTTATGATGATTGAGGAAAACTGTGGTAGGTCACGCATCCAGCCAAAAGTTTCCTTTAAAATTACATAAAATCAGTCTATTTTCATTACTTTTAATTAATTTTATTAGCAGTATTGTTTCAAATAATATAGCACTCCACCGGGAAATCTGGTATGTTATTGATTGCTTTGTTTGTATTTCAGTGTTTTTGAATTTGAATTTTATTGCTTTAAAAGGTCAATAATGCTACAACATATGAAAGAAAGAAAGACAATCATCACCATTTTTAAATTTAATTTTTTATGGGTTTCAAACCCATAAATTCCTCCAAACTAGAACTTCACTTAAAGAAAATGAGACAAACACAAATCAAAGGACCAAAACATAAAATAAACACAGACGTACGCCTGTCTGAGGTTTAGATACTCGTAGTTTCCTTCCAAATACTGATAAATGTCTAGAGTGATGTCGGAGAAGGAAACAATACATGGTGTTGTTGTTAGCTCCACCGATGAATTTCTGCAGGATACAGAGAGTGTAGAGAAGGCTACATTGTCTCTGAGACTGCAGTGTGTATGAGAAAGGTGGATCAGCTCATGGCTCCCCTTTGCTTATCTTTCCCATGATACCATGTCTCACGCTGCGTGGGCTGGACTCAGCCCTCCCTCTGGCCGAGCCCAACTATTCTCCTGTCTCAATAGCTCTGTTTGACTCCTCTAGTGGAGTTCTGAGCTGTCTCGGGTTCTGCAGCAGAGTCCCTCATGTCTCTGGGACTCTTCATCCTCCGCATCACCCCCCCCCCACCAACACAAACACCACCACTGCCAGGCCAGCGAAACCCAGAGCCTGCTGTGGCTGAGAAGAAGGGTCAGCGCACCCCCTTC
>VUQR01024816.1:17122-60386 GCA_015108515.1 Hemichromis elongatus | reverse complement strand
CGTGCGGTCCCCGGAGTGCTGGAGATGTCAGACTGAGGTGGGCACATTGACCCATATGATTTGGAGCTGTCCTAAAACCCAAATCTTTTGGACTGAGATACATGACTTTATCAAATCAACTATACGATGGGATGTTCCTTTCTCACCAAGACTATTTGTTTTGGGGGACCCATCACTCCTTAGATATGCTCCGCCTAAGGCTGCTGAGTGGGTACAGACTGCGCTGATGTTGGGGCGTAAACTCATTATCTCCCAGTGGAAGGCCCCTTCCACCCCACCTATCTCTCTATGGCATATTCAACTAGGAAGACTCGCTGCGCTAGAACAACTCTCATACAGGCTTCTGAATAAAGTGGAGAGTTTCCACTTGAAGTGGGATCTATATCTGTCCAGAATAAATGGATCAGACTAGAACTTGGAGTGGGACAGACACTGGAATTCTGACGAAGCGCACTCAGGGAAGTCGGAGTGGGGCATGCGGTAAGACCCACGTAGTAAAAGGCTGGCTGTTTTTGTTTTGTTTGTTTGTTTATGCTTTGGTTTTGTTGTTTATCTCTTGCTTTGTTTGGCCCCCCTCATTTTGGTTTTGTATTCTCTACGGTTCTGCTGCCCTGCTGGTGTTTTTTTTTTCTTTTTATGTGATGTATTCTGTCTTTGCAGTGGACTGTAGTGTTCTAAAATACAATAAAAATATTAATCTAAAAAAAACAAACAAGTTCAAGCCTTTTTTACTTCTAGGCTCAACTATTGCAAGTTCCCTAAAAAGCCTTCAGTTGATCTAAATATACACAAGGCCTCTTCTCATTTTGAGTATGTCATAGTAGTACATCGCCCCAATAGTATGTCACTCCTTTTTCCTCATAATCTTTTATGGCCCATATTCCAGCTCCACTATACTTACTACTCAAATTTCCTGTCTGCTTTTGATGTGTTGTGTATCCAAGTAAAAAAAAAAAAAATCTTTAAAAAAATCTTTACTTTTTCCAGACTACAAGTGGCCATTGGGTCTTAAATGCTCAGACAGACAGAGGCCTTCTCGGAATTTTAGTTTTTAAACCTCTGATTTGGTTTAGAGTCATAAACAAGCAGCTTGCCACTTGTCTCCATTTATTCCGTTAATATATCCTTCATTTCTGGTGAGACATGTAGGATCAATACTGCTTTTGTGTTGTGGTAGTCCGTTCCAAAGCTGAAGGTCATTAGCTCTTTGCAGCATATGTGCAGTGCTGTGACTCACCGACCACAGTGATAGTGCAGATTCCCGAGCGCGTGCCGGCAGGATTCTCCACGCTGACACAATAGCGGCCGCTGTATTCTCTTTTGGCCTTGCTGATGTTGAGGCTGAGGTGGTGGATGGTGCTGTGGAGGCTGATGTCCTCATCTGTCTTCAGCTCCTCGTCATTCTTTGTCCAGGTGATAGCTGGGGCCGGTTTGCCACCGTAGCGTCCCGACAGCAGGCAGTTGTCTCCCACCTTCACCATGACCTTTTCCCTGAAGTCCAGGTCCAGAGTAGGTGGCTCTGCAGGAGTAACAGTTAAGCTAGTTATTATATCAGCTGAAAATGTTCCCCTCATCATTTTCTCTGATATAAAAGACCAGTTTTACATCCAAAACAGTTATAATGGCACATTTTATCCCATTTTATTACTTCATATCAAGTTATTTAATTTGTATAAGGAATCCTGTTTATTGTATCTGAATATAGAGGTCATAATTTTGTCCTTTAACATCATTTGGAGAAGCGAGGTTAACACATGAGACTTCCACATACACTATGGTGACACTCTACCATTTAGATATTTGTATTAAATTTTCTCATAATTAGCAAATAATGTAATGGCAAAAGTATGTTTAGTGAGATTAAGGTAACCATGATATTTGACCATCAGAATCTAATCAGTTTATCCTGGAGACCAGGAAAACTTTAGCGTTCGATATGAAGAAATTCCCTCAAAATATCAGAAAAAAACACACAGCATCTGGAAACCGAAGCATTGAAACATCACTTTATGTCATTACAGGGCAAAACATTAACAAACCTTTCTCATTATATCCCAAAACCAACTTGTTGAAACAACTCTTATACCTCATGTTGAATCATATTTATCATCTTTGGATTTCACATTGGTGTGTCACTATTTTTCTGAATGTTGTCCTGCTGTGTCACTTACCAAGTTCATCCTTGCACTGCACAGGTTTGGTGGCAAAAGACGGTTTGCCTTGTCCCACCTGGTTGACAGCTGAGACTCTAAACTCATGGCTTGAGCCTTCCTTCAGCCCAGTTAGTGTGAACCTTCTGTCCATCAGCTTCTCCTCTCCGCCTACTCTCACAAAGCTGTCATGGCCTATCATTCGGGACTCAAGTACATAGCTGGTCACATCTGCACCACCGTCATATTTGGGTGGTCTCCAGGTGACAGAGATGGAGTCTTTGGTAATAGCTGTGATGATTAGATCCTCAGGACGCTCTGGGACAGCTGCAGAAGACACAAACACAACTGACTGTCAAAGGGTTTCATGCCTCACGAGCGTTAGAGTATTGGTTGTCTTCCTGTAGATATTCTGCACAAATTGTGAGGAGTTTAAAAAAAAAAGACAATGTCAGTTTTAGAAAAACTGATATTGACCAAAACTGACCAAACTGACCAAAATTTTTTATAAAGACAAACCAAACCCATTCGGTTTCATGGAGTTTTGTTTTGTTTTTATTTAAAGATATGAATCAGCTGATCTAGAGTACTTAATTTTTACATAATTCCAAGTTTTATAAATGTTACATTAGAAGCTTTTTATTTTTCAAACTTATGACCAGATAATAAGACATTTTGTTGTTAGGCGATTATGAACAGGTGTGTAACAAGTAAATGACATTATTTTAAAACTACATAAAATCACTTTCTTCTAAAGATTTCATGCCTAAGATTTGCAACTTTAAAAAAAACATTGTATGTACTTTAAGACAATAAAAATTTAATAATAACTCCTGTTATGTTTTTTTCTGCTTTAGTGATAACCATTAAACTTGTAAAGAAGTTGCAAGTAAAATAATTTCACAGGTAAATAACGGACTATTTCCCTCTCAGGTTACTATATGTTGGACTTACAGATGGGGTCTTTGATGAGAACCATCTTGTCGGTCTCGATGAAAGGTCCCATGCCTATGATGTTCTCAGCTGCAATCCTGAAGAAGTAGCCCTTGCCATCGATGAGACCTTGTACTACAGCATTGTTTCTTGTCACTGTGTAAGATACAGAGGTCCAACCCATGCGGTCTGACTCTCTCTTCTCAATAATATAGTTGGTAATGGCTGAGCCACCATCGTCCTCGGGGAAGTACCAGGTCAACCTGCAGGAGTCATTAGTCAGGTTCTCTCCAGCGAAGGGAAGACCAACTGGTCCAGGAACATCTGTAGAGATAAGGAAGGAGACAGAGTCAGACATGAAAATAGAGAAAAAAGTTCTGTTTTAAGTAGAGAGTGGAGTTCTGCCATGCATGCTCAGTTACTCTGTACATGAAGGTTACAATTTCTACTTGACATTCAACTAGGATAAGCAGCTAAGAAAGTGGATGAGACAGCTCTTTATTCCCTGCATCAGCATATTGAAATTATTTCAGGTGACTGAATACCCACCCAGGACCTCAACGATGACCGCCTTCTTCCTCTCTCCGCCCTCGTTCTTTGCACTTAGTGTATAGATGCCTTGATGTTGGCGTCTGCAGTTCTTAATGACCAGTGAATTAGAGATGCCTGTCGTCTCCACCACGGCCTCTTTGGGCACCTCACTGTCATCTCGGCACCAAGTGATCTGTGGGGTAGGTTTGCCGGACACGTAGGCGATAATGCGGATGGTGCCACCGGCATGGACTACGATCTTCTCCTTCACTGAGGCGTCAAGATCCATCTCTGGAGGAACTGCATGAGACAGGGACAATTTTTATCTTTGTTTTATTAACAAAAACGATTGCCTTGACAGACATTAAAGTTGGATCTGTATCTTACTTGTTCTGTCTTTGACCTCGATTAGCTCAGACACTAATCCAGGGTCTCCTACTCCAGCAGCATTCACAGCTCGGACTCTGAAGCGGTACAGACCACCTTCCTTAAGACCAGCCACCACAAATTTAGTTCCTCTGATCTCAGTGTCCTTTGCCTGGGCAGAGATGAAATGCAAATTAACTTTCACTCATGTTAAAAACACTACATACTGGACCCTCATTGGCTCTTTGTGGAGATGTCTCAAATCCTGAAGTCAACATTACAAAATTCAAGGTGAGTTCAGAGCAACAGATGTCATTCTGTATAGTTAAGTTGATGGAACAATGCATACACAGAATACATTTTTTTACTGCATCATTACAATCATAATGCTCTACCTCTATATTTAATGCATTGGTGCCTCATGTTATTCACTGCATTTTATTCAGTTTGGGACTATGTGGATGAAGAGGTTTGGCTGTTCGACAGGCTGGCAATCTGTCCAGGGTGTACCCTGTGCCCCCACCCTGACCCTGATAAGCCTAAGAGAATCAGTGGAATGAATGAATCGATGGATCTAGAATCGTTTCATATGGTCTGCTGTATTTTTGGAACTAAGGAACCACACAAACCTCACCGGATATGTTCACAAACACTTCTAACACAAACAAAACTACATGGTTTTCACCTTGGTGTATTCATTTTTCTTTGTTATATGATGTACAGTTTTATGATTCATTTAATTTGTTTTCCTTTTTACCTTCTCCCAGGCCTCTTCCGTTTCAGGCTCCTTCTCCTCTTCAGCTACACTCAGGAGTAGCCTCCTCTGAGCTTTCTTCTCCTCTTCCTCCTTGTTCACTTCCTTGAACTCCACAATGTAGCCCGTGACTTTTGACCCTCCGTCCACCAGAGGAGGTATCCACTCGACCTCAACCGTAGACTTTGTCCAGTCTGTTACCTTTGGAGTGGGTGGACCAGGAGGCTCTGCAAGCACAAATTGAAATACTGTAAAGCTATAGTTTTTGTTAAAACAGAAATATGATTAGAAGTATACACAATGGTAAAACATGTTTTACCACCAACACAATTTGCTTTCTGGAGTTTGACATTTCATTTGGGGTCATTCGTGACCTAAAAAATCAGTTTGACAGCTAGAAACGCAAGTTTCTGAGCGAGAGGTAAATTTAAACCTACCACAAAACCCAGCTGAAAGCCCATAATCAGAGCTCTGAGTTCTACTTTAGTTTTTCTAGAGGATCATTTAACATGATCTAATCTCTGCTACAACGTTGCTCCTTACATGCTAGAACACAATAATTTTTGTCTTACTGATGGGGTCTCTGCAGAGTATGGGGTCAGAAGGTAGGCTGGGCAGTCCACAGCCAGCAGCATTGACAGCAATGACCCTGAACTGGTATACGCCCCCTTCCAGTAGGCCAGTGACATCCCAGTTGTTGCCCAGTGGCAGAGCCCTTATAGGCTCACGGTTGACACGTGTCCAGCGCTTGGCAGTGGTCTCCTTCTTCTCGATGATGTAGCCAGTGATGGAGGACCCGCCATCGTACTTGGGTTCTTCCCAGTTGACCGTCATTGACTCCAGGCAGACATCTGTCACAGTGGGCTTTTCACACTGACCAGGGACAGCTGCAAGAGGACAGGGCTTTAATCCAGGATCCATCCATAATCAGTACATCATTTGTATCATTTGTAACTACCAGACAGACAGATCATAATCCTCTAGTAGTGCAGGTGTTAATGACACAGTGTAACATCGTCTAAGATTGACCTGTTAAAGACCAATTTCTGTTTTTAATATGTCCTGATATATAAAACCATAGAACTGACAGTACTTTATAGTATTAGAAGATGATGACAGTAAATTGAACAGTAAGTTGTTCTTGCAGTAAATTGACTGTAAAGATATAAGCTAACATGTAATACATAATAATAACATTTAATAAGTTTAATACAAATTATTTGTCATTGTTTGTGTAATGAGGGTGAAGACATGATGGTCTAAACTCACTGAAGAGATTTCTGGCCTTCTCTGCATCACTGATCAATGGTGGGCCCACTCCAAACTTGTTTTGGGCCATGACTCTGAACTCATACTCATGGTTCTCTGTCAGCCGGGTTACCACATAGGCACACTCTTTGGGATCATTGGAGACATGGACCCAGGATTTCCTGTTGTCCTCACGCTTCTCAACCACGTAGTTGGTGATTTTAGATCCACCGTCATCGATGGGAGGGTTCCAGGCAAGGCCTATTCTTTCTGCAAACACCTCCGTGAACTTGATCGGTCCGACTGGTGGACCAGGAGGTCCTACATACGGAGGGATGATGAGTCATATATGTGTATCTGAAGAGACCTGGAAATCACTTCACACCTCACACAGTTTTAATAAACTATGAGTCTCTGTTTCAAAGTACAAGTGAACATCATGACATTCTCATTCTCTCTGAAGATTGTTGTTTTTAATTCAACATTAAAGACTTTGGATACTGCTAAGGCTTTAAGTCGGGGCACAGCCTACACAGGCAGCTGTGACACAGCGCTCTGCCAGGCCCCACCTCTGTGAGATGAAACTTGTGCTGTTGTTGCTTTTTTATTATATTTTCTGATAAAAAAAAAAAAAATGTCCTGCTGTGCAGCTTTGGTGAGAAGTAAAATGCAAATTTTTTTTTAGAGTTGCGAAGACACATGTAACATCTTTAAGTTGAATTTCTTACCAAACACTGAGACCTTGATGGCCTTGCAAACAGTGCCCAGACTGTTACTGGCTGTCAGGCTGTAGAGGGAGCTGTCATGCCTGCTGGCTTGCTGTATTAGAAGGGTGCACTTATCCTGGGTTACTAGCTTGTTGATGTGGTGATCATACTGAATGGCAAACTTCTCCTCAGGTTTGTCCAGACTGGCTTTGTGCCAGATGAGGCTGGGGAATGGACAGCCACTAACTTTGGCAACAATGCTGACATCACAGCCCTCCTCTCCCTCCATAGCCTCGCGGAGCTCAATAGTGGGCGGACCTGCAGAAACACGATCAGTTTGTTAAGGTTACCTAAACAAACTGTTTGTTAATCCCCTTCATAAAGTTAACTGAATGCAACATTCTGAGGCACCCACAGATGTTCATGTGGATCACAGTCTCTATTTCTGTCAACAATCAATTTAAATATTTTACTTAAAAAATAAATCTCCTGGCTAAATAGAGTAGAACATGAGTAGCTTGTAATTGGCTGAAGAAGCTGTTGCTCACATGTCTGATCCTTGATGACCATGGGTCCAATGGTAGCAGAGGGTCGGCTCGGTCCAGCAGCATTTACAGCTTTTACTCTGAACTCATATTCTCCTCCCTGTAGATCAACAAGACAGTCAACACAAAGTTTGGGTAAAATTCTGGTAGAAAATTCCCAAATCACTGTTGAACAGTGTGGTCTGAAAGCTGTTTTTATCCACTCCTGTTATATTTTTTTTGTTTGTTTGTTCTTTCAAGTAAAAAATACAGACATCCCTCAGAAGCAACTCTCTGCATGTTCAATGACTTTTGGGTCCACAGGTTACAATATAAGTTAAAATTACAGTAACATCAGAAAGAGGGAGTCAGTTGAAGATTATGCACTAAATATTCATCATCTTAAAAAACTTCATAGTATAAAAACAATCTTTATTGCATTATGTCTTAATGCATGATCAATCATCCAGCTTAGGAAATCCCAAAAAGCTGATTCTGTTCATCTGGAGGTACCGTTTGTCCACCCCAAGGATCAGGTCACCCGACACAAACAGGGTAACATAGTGTACGCCATTAAGTGCCAGGATTATTACATTGGGGGCACAACACAGAAGAGCCACCTCGTCAGGCCAGGACTTCACCGTCTATTTACACCTACGGGCCAGTGGACACTGTTTCTATGACGAGGATGTACACATCCTGGACAAGGAGGAATGCTGGTTTGAGCGCGGCGTCAAGGAGGCCATTTATGTGAAAAGGGAAAGACTATCTCTGAATGGAGGAGGGGCCTAAGGGTACATCTGTCACCATCTTACAATGCTGTGATTGCAGCCATTCCCCAACTCTCTGTGAATGGTACTCATGGACATTGATCAGTGGTTATTGATTAATAGTCATGACAATTTGCATAATCATGATGACCTGACCTCACAGCCCATTGTCCCCTCAGTGGGCTGGTTTCAGTCATTATGCAAATGTCCTGTTTATAAGGTTGGAAACCTGCAGCCAGCTGAGACTGAAGGAGTCACCTGGATGAGTGACGAAACGTTTCTTCCACTGAAAACTACGTTCAGATGAACAGAATCAACTTTTTGAGGTTTATTGCATTACAGTTTCATCAGTTGTCAGTTTGAGTTTTCTAGAAATCACCTTAAATAATTTCCAGAAAAAAATAAACATCAATCAATTAATACATGAAATAAGCAGTAAGTGAACATGGAGGACTACTTTAAAGAAGAAATGCTGACCTCTTTGAGATCCTCTACCACGAAGGTGAGCTCTTCCACATCTCTCTTGTTGCACTGTTTCCAGGTCTCTTTCTCCTTGCCTGTGGTGTCCCAGCTCAATCGTTCAATGATGTAATGCTTCACAGGAGAGCCACCATTATTTTTGGGAGCCTCCCAGCTCAAGGTGACGGTGTTCTTTGTCACCAGGTTAACCTTCAGCTTGGTGGGGGGGTCAGGTGGGTCTGAGAAAGAGGAAGGTTAATATTAGGACGATTCATGTAAGCTTTGGAAGTAAGTGCTGTATATCTGGAGCTGAAATTCCAAGCACGTGCTCACAGATGGGGTCTCTGGCCCGGGCAGGTTCAGTGGTGACAGTGAACGGGCCGAATCCCAATCGGTTCTCTGCTCGCACTCTGAACAGGTAGTCCTGACCCTCTAGCAGTCCTGGCACCACATAGGCCTGGCTAGCACAGGCTGCATTAACCTGATAACAAAGCAAACAACTCAGCTAATCAGTCACAAACAGCAGAATCTTAAAGTTGAATTTAGCTGTTAGATTAAGGGGTAAATTTTAGATTTTAAATTTTAATTTTTAATTTTAAAATTCTGAGTCACTGACATTATTAGAATCATGCTAAAAATCATGATAATATCATGAGGAAGATGAGTAGAAGCAGCAGTCTCTATGCATTCTGCAACATCTAATGAAAGGGACTATTTCCATACATTACTTTTGAAACTTAGGAAAATAGGATAGACAAACTGACAACCAGGTGATGTTTACCTTGGTCCAGGCCTTGTCGGTGACAGACTTCTTCTCAATAAAGTAACTCTTGATTCGCTCTCCTCCATCTGTACTGGGGAGCTTCCAGATCAGCCTCATGGTTGATCGGGTGATGTCAGTAATCTTTAAGTCCTTTGGAGGTCCGGGAACATCTGCAGCCGCAAGCAGAGTAAAACATTTAGGACACACTTCAACAGAAAAAAATGCCACTCTGCCTTTGGTAGACATCTAAAGGATGCTTTCCTAAAAAAAAGAAAAAAAAAAACGTCACAAGCATACCGAGGACAATGACCCTGATGTTGAGGTGTTTCTGTCCAGACTTGTTCTTGGCTGTGATGGTGTAACGTCCAGAGTGAGTCCTCAGACTGACAGGTACAGTCACAACAGAACTGGTGTCTGTGGACTCCACCTGAGGAAGCAAAACAAAAAACATATTTAAAGAATTGTCTTATGTAAAGTATTTTACAAGATATACAAACACAAATATAACAACACAATGGTTTAACAGAATTTTAACAGACAATGTAAGAAGTCATGTTTTCACTATTCCTGACAAAATGTATTTAAAAAATAAGTGAAAAATAAGGGAAACAAGGGCAAGGACTCTTCAGAAAGGAGAGTTTTCTTGTTTTTGTTTTTTTACTGGAAAATGTGGTGTTTAGGTCTCACCTCAGAGTCCACAGGCAATGTGTGGAGTTTGTTCTTCTTGTGCGTCTTAGCTTTGCCATCAAAGTCCCAGGTTACCTTAGGAGCGGGCCGGCCTTTGATGGTGGTGGGGATTCTGATGGGATCTCCAGCGCGGATGGAAACCAGGTCATCTGCCATCACATCAAGTGTGATTGAAGGTGGAACTGTTGAGTTGGAATGGATAGACACATCAGTGGATGAAATGCACAGTATCTACTTACTGTAGTGAAAATTACTTTAAATTTAGACATACGTTGGACATCCTCAATAAGAACTTCACTAGTGCGGGGGCTGGGATCAGACTCTCCAATGTCATTGACAGCAATGATCCTGAAGCGGTAGCGCTTCAGCTCGCGGAGGCTTGGCACTGTAAACTCAGTAGTGGGGTGCAGGGTTTCAGGATCATTTACTCTCACCCACCCCGATGTCCCCTCATCCTGTATCTGGATAATGTAGCCCTTGATGGGACTGCCACCATCACTCTCTGGTGGTTTCCAGGAGAGAGTGACGTTGTGTTTTGTCTTATCAGCCACCTCAGGAGCAGCAGGCATGCTTGGAGGAGCTGCAGGGAAAAGCAACAAAATGTGAAAAAAGTATCTATTTTAGCAATCTTAAATTCTATCGTTCATCATCGCCCCGAATCTTGTGAGGAATCATCTGGTCAACACCAGACCTAAGTAAATTGGTGGGTTTAAAAAGACATGCGTTGGCCTTTACTTACTGAGAGGGTCAACAGCAAAGGCAGAGTCAGATGGTCCACTGAAAGGTCCTGTTCCTGCTGAATTACAGGCTGCGACCCTAAACTCGTACTCTGTTCCTTCAAACAGACGTGTCACCTGAGAGATACATAATGCAACAGTATTCAATTTCGAAACAAGGAGTTTTACACACCGAGGCAGTGCTTTGCTTAGAATAAATGTTAAAATTACTACAAAGAATCAAAGCCCCACAGCTCACCTGGTACTCCCAGCCTTTCATGCCCCTCTTTGTGATGGGCATCTTATTGACTTTAGCCCAGTAAGCGGTGCCTTTCTCCCTTTTTTCTAGCCAGTAACCAACAATCCTGGAGCCTCCATTATCTCTAGGAGGTTCCCATGTCAGTGTCATGGAGGTCTTGCAGTACTCTGCAATTGTTGGTTTCTCCGGTGGGCCAGGAAGGCCAAAGGGGTCTGTAATATGAACTTCTCCAGTTGTGCAGGGATCAGATTTACCATAGCGGTTCTCAGCCTGTACCCGGAAAAGGTAGGTCTTTTTGGTTTCCAGGTTCCAGACCTTCAGAAGATGTAGGTGATGTTACCATTGGAATCAAATTGGACTTTGAATATATGCATTTGTTATTATAATTATAACTTGTAGTTGGTGCTACTATTATAAAGACATACCCCGTATTTTCTCTCAATTATGCTATTTGTAACCTCCTCCCACTGCGGTTCAGGTGGAGCTTCCTGTCCCTCTTCCACCTCAGGCACCTCTGTTACCACTTCCTTCTTCTCAATGATGTAGTTGGTCAGTTCACTTCCTCCATTATCAAGTGGCGCGTCCCAGTGGAGGTAGCAGGACTCACCCCTGATGTTGGATACTGTCACATTCCTTGGTGGAGTTGGTCGGTCTGAAGAGGAGAGCATGAGTTTAGTCAGCATACTGTCAGCTGGTTATTCTCATCCAAACAGAGCTAACATAAATAATAACATAAAACAACACCATATTTAATGTTATAAAGTGCCACCTTGGTGACATGACTTCTACTCACCAAGCACCATGACATAGACCGTATGCTTGGCTGAACCCATGTTGTTGGAGGCAGCCACCGTGTAACTGCCACGGTCCCTCCTGTTGGCTGATGGGATAGACAGCATGGTCTTGCAATTCATTCTGCCAGTCACATTTGTCTCCATCAGTAGAGTCTCAGTAGGCTTCTCGATCACTACGTCATCCTTGGACCACTCGACCTTAGGGATGGGGAGTCCCAGGACATCAGCTGGAATCTCGATGGATTCACCCTTCTTCACAGTAATGGTGTCCCCTTTGAACTGCTTCAGCATGTGAACCTCAGGAGCCACTGAGAGGGGCAAAACAGAAATCAACCAAACCAGAATGCAAATAGGTATGAGCCAGGTTATTAGCATCACCCAGGGTTGATTTCTTTATTTTATATACATTTCTCTGGAGAAAACACTTCCATCCATTACTTGAACAAGTAAAAGTTTTCAGGCTATTTGGCTTTACCTTCATCATCTTGGATAACCACAGTCAGTGGGATGGATGGCTCACTCTCTCCAAGAAGGTTGGCACACTTGATTCTGAACTCGTACATCCAGGCATCTTCCAGGCCCTCCACAGTCATAGTCATGTTGGGACAGATCTCAGTGTTGCAGGGTTCAAAGGCCTGCTGGTCCTGCCTCTTTTTCTCAACAAAGTAACCAATGATGGGGCTGCCACCATCATTACGTGGAGGTTTCCAGGAAAACGTGATGGAATTCTTAGTGCGTTCAGTGTAGTGGAACTTCTCAGGATATGATGGTGGGCCTGCAAAACCACAAAAGAAACTCGTTTCAAATGCACTTCCACATTTTACACTACTTTTAAACTCAAAATCTCCAATATGGATAGAATGAAAATAAATGTAGCACTCACTCTGTGGGTCTACAGCCTTGATGGGCGCCAGTTCAACAGGTGGGCCCAGGCCGTATTTGTTCTTGGCGATGACACGGAACAGGTATTCTTGTCCCTCCATAATGCCCACACACTCACACTTAGATGAGATGGTTTCAACAGGTTGCCTCCATGTGTGCATCTTGGGATCTCTTCGCTCCACGAGGAAGCCAGTCAAGTCACTGCCTCCATCGTCTTCAGGGTCATCCCAGTTCAGAAAGATCATCTTACGAGTGACAACAACAGGCTTCAGGTCTGTGACAGGTCCGGGGACATCTGAAAATAACACATATTATTCTGTTTTATCATATGTTCTGTATTATCAGTGTAGCTTATACTAATTACAAGTTTAGCCTGAATTCTAACGTCCTGGACTCACCCATGACCTCCACTCTGGTCCATGCGGACTTGGTGCCACTGGGGTTGCAAGCGGAGATTTGATATTTGCCGCAGTCTTTCCTCTGGACATTCTTGACTGAAAAGATGCTGTTGTTGTCCTCAGTGAGGATCTCCGTACGGTCTTTGTCAGGTTTGCCATCATCCTTGGTCCACGTGATGGATGGGTAGGGTTTACCTGTGACTGTAGCAGGTATAAGGAGGTTTTCTCCAGCTCTGATCACGACGCCATTCTTGACAGAAAGATCCAGTTCAATGACAGGGATCTCTGTTAGGGATAACCAGCAACGAATCAAAGAATGAAAAACAAACAAATAAAATACAAGAATATATACATCAATACTAAATTAAACAAGATTTGATCTAATTGAACACTGGTTCAAATTTCAAATTTTTCTGTGTTTTTTAGCTAACCTGCAGGATTTCTGACAAACACAGACTCTGTGAGTCCTGGTGTTCCCTCTCCGGCAGCGTTACAGGCAATGACTCTGACCATGTACTTTGCTCCCTCTCTGACTCCATAAACAGTGAAGGCCCGAGTTTTCCACGGACGTTCCGTAGATCTGGACCAGTCCTTGGTGCCAGCCATAGCCTGAATAACACCACAGAACAAACAAGAATATCCATCAGCACTAACATCAACTTCTAACATGGCAGGGTCTTAAAAACAAAGTTAAAAACTTAGTAGAAGTAACTTTCTCACCTTATCCACGTGATATCCCAGTATCTCCCCACCTCCATTGTCAGCAGGTGGGTCCCACTCAACTTCGATAGAGTGGTCAGTGGTTGCTGCCACTCGGGCAACCGGAGGGCCTGGAGGCACTGTGGGGTAAAATAAACATGATGAAACTCACCCTAGGATTCCCACTATGTTTCAGTGAGAATAACTATACCCAGAAGAGTAGTAAATGGACTGGTTCTTATTTAGTGCTTTTCTACTCTGTCTGTAACTCAATAACTGAGATCAAGTGTTTGCAATAACTGGCAATGAATCTTTTATATTGATGTGGAAGAACTTTGGTCCACTCTTCTTTGCAGAAATGTTTGAATTCAGCCCTATTGCTATTGTTTGAAGTCATGCCAATCCATTTTTATATGTTTTAAGTCTGTAGTTACTCTAGGCCACTTCTGAAACTTAATTAGGCTTTTTAGGCCATCAAAAAGTGGACTTGCTGGTGTGTTTTGGATCATTGTACTGCTCCATAACCTGAGTGCGCTTGACCTTCAGGGCAAAACGTGATGGCTGATTATGGCAGGATTTTCTATTAGAGAGGAGAATTCATGGTTCCATTAATTAGCTCATTTTATGCCAGTTGTGGTTTTCAAATGTTAAACTGTAACCCTTTCGAGACTGTTTTAGGAACGTGTTGCTTTTTGAGTTAATCTAACCTACTACACTTTGTCAGCTCAGTTCTCTCTAAGATTTCTTGACTTAGCTGGCTTCCTCTCAGGGGCACCCCGGCTGCTTTGGTGAGTCTAGATAACTTCGAGTTAACGGCCCTCTATGGCGCAGATGTCCCATTTGAATGTCTGCCCCATCAACATTTGATGGCACTTTCAGTGCCTACCATGGTGACTACAGGTAATGGCGAATCAGACTTCGATTCTGGAGAGAACCTAACAAATGGCTACCACATCCAAGGAAGGCAGCAAATTACCCCCTCACGTCTTGGTGAGATCGAAAAATAACAATACAGGACTCTTTCGAGGCCCTGTAATTGGAATGAGAATGAAATAATCTTTTAAAAATTATTTTTTATTTACTCAGGTTATTAATTTCTAATATTAAAAAATCTTATAAAAAAAGAGGAGCAAATATTTAATAATAATTAATAATATATAATTTTTCCACAACTTTCTATATTTTTAACATACTTCTAACTTCCAAAAATTGCCAGTTGCTCATTTTTCAAATATTAAATAAGTTTTATACATGAGTATAACTAAGAATAACACATCAAACAGTTCTGCTGAACAAAAGTTTTAGAAGAGTTCACGTACAAATGGGTGCATGGGCAGTCTTGGGTTCAGAGGGAACACTGAACTTCCCAGGGCCGGCCTGGTTTTCGGCAGCCACTCTAAAGATGTAAGTCAGCCCCTCAAGCAGACCGTCAACATTTATCTCAGGGACAGGGATGATGTTCCTGAAGACCAAAAGTACCATGAAGGCTTTGTTATTACTCTCACACAAGCCAATACACACTTTCATGTGTCTTGTTGCAAATTGAAAAAAAGAAAATGGTTACATTGTATGGTTTTCTCACCTATTAACACGTGCCCAGTGTGAGCTGTTGATCTCACGGCGTTCCACCCAATATCCCAAGATGGGGCTGCCATGATCATTTGGTTCATTCCATGTGACCAGCATGCTATTGGCTGTGACATCATTAACTTGTGGTTTATCAGGAGCTTCCGGAGGTTCTAAGGACACAGAAATGGAATAGCAGAAAAACAAATAAGTGGTATGCTATTGGTGTGGTATTACTATTGTTTGTATACCCTTAAGTTAATTAATACCACAGTTATCTGTTAATTAATCTACATAATGACATATATTTAATTCCAGCTGATCTTTAATTGGTTACAAATGTTATTGTACTTTACAACTCTACAAAGCAACCTGGAAAAACAACCAAACAAATAAAACAAAAACAAAACCAAAAACTCGCTTACAGCACAGACCAGAATAATAACAACTACACCCATACCAAAAGGATTCCTGGCAATGACTGGCTTGGAGACACAGGGTGGGCCTGCACCATACTTGTTCTCAGCCACGACCCTAAAGATGTACTCCTTCTTCTCAATGAGTTTGGGCACCATGTAACGGCATCCCTTCAATATTGCGGTGACGCTGCTCCAACCAATCTCCAGCTTGGAGTTGTCCTTTTGTTCCAGGGTGTAGTTGAGAATCTCGCTGCCACCATCATCCAGAGGGGGATCCCACTTGCAGATCACAGAGTTCTTCCTCACCTCTTCGAATCTAAAGTTCACTGGAGGCCCAGGAGTATCTGTAGACAGAATGAATGTTCGGATTTGAACTTTTTGTAACTTTTTTGTAACACACGATTAGCTTGAAAGTATAAGGCTTTGGTTATAGAAAAGACAAAAGAACTCGCACCGAGTACGTTGACCTCGCAGGTTGCCGAGGCAATGCCATGGTCATTCTCCAACTTCACCATGTAGACACCATGATCAGGGCGAATCGAGTTCCTGATAATGACAGAGGACACACCCTTGTGGCTATTGTCGATGGCCAGGCGCTCATTTATGGTGGGGTAGTCTGGTTCTTCGACCTCTGGTTCAGGAACCTCCTCCCCCTTTTTCACCTCGCCTTCTTTTTCCTCAGGTTCTTTCACCTCTCCCTCCTTCTCCTCTTTCTTCTCAGCCGTCTCCTCTTCTTTCTCCTTTTCTTGCTTCTTTTCCTCTTCCTTCTTTTCCACCTTCTTCTTCAGGGGTTTTTCAGGTCTCTTCCGGAGTGGCACAGGTTGAATTGTTTGGTTGTTCCAGTACCAGGTGATCTGAGGGTACGGAGATCCTGAAATGTTGGCATCCAGGCAGATCTCGCAGCCTCGCCTTACGCTGAGACCAGACTGCAAGCTGCCACTCAGGAAAACCTTTGGAGGATCTAAGAGAGAGAGATAAAATCAGACAAACAGAAATGTGTATCTAGAAAAAGAGAAAGCGAGAGAGAGAGAGAGAGAGAGAGCCTGCACAGCTGAAACATACCAGTGGTATCGGAGGCCTTGACAAATGGCGAGTTGCGTGAAGGCTCACTGATCCCAGCAGCGTTTTCAGCTTTGACTCTAAAGGTGTAGTTCTTTCCCTCTGTCAGTCCTCTGACGGTGTAGGATAGTACAGGCACCAGGAAGTCATTGCACCTCTCCCACTTGTCCTCTCCTTTCTTCTGCTTCTCTAGGATGTAGCCCATGATTCTGGAGCCACCATCATACATGGGAGCCTTCCAGGTTAGAGTAACAGTACTGGATGTGGGATTGTGGGTCTCCACATCCACTGGTGGGTCAGGAGCATCTGGAACAAGATTTAGCATTCAGTCAGATTTCTCTTAGAAGCAAAATGTCAAACATTTGAAACTTTCAGGACAATGAAATATTTATTTTCACATGGATGAAATATTGTGTTGAAATTCAAATGTCTCTCTCTAATTTAACACACTAAAAAGATTTCATATATGCTAAGATACATGCCACACAAATAATAATCCTAAATAATGCAAATTGCTTAAAAAAACCCTCAATAAGGTTATTGGAATAACTAGACTTTGGTACAACATAGTGTTGTGCTGTGCCAAAGTCTGGCAATTAAAACATGAATATTTGAATGAAGAATTCAATCAATATGATAATTGTTGTTAGGGTCTTCCCTGCATTAGTTTCACATCTGCTCAATCTTAATATAAGTATGACATGCAACATGAGACACAGGCGCACGCCTATATGTATTGTATGCAGAGACAGAGTTGCAAGGTGAGCAGATGACTACAAGTGAAAAATATAAGAACTAATAATCAACCTTAGACCAAAACTGGGAAAAACCCAGCATATAAACTCAGCACGGCTGACTACATCACAGCGTCTATCCCTCCAATAGTTACATAAGGGTGAATGCTATAGCTAATCTCCAGCTCCAACCCAAGTGATCACATTAGCTACTGGCATTCTCACAACAGGAAGTAGAATCCTCCGGTGACATCACCAGAGTGTATTTCCTTACGTTTCTGGTCCTCGGCGATGACTGGGTTGCGGAGCTCGATGAACTCTCCTCCTCCAATCTTGTTAACGGCCTGGACCCTGAAGTAGTACTCTCCATTGGGGATGAGGTCTTTGACCATCCAGCTCACCTTGCACTCTCCTGACATTATGTTGACGTATGTCCTCCTGCCAGCCTCACGCCGCTGTGTGGCACCAAAAACGTAACAAATGAAAAACCACATGAGCATTTTAATTTCACTGTCAGAGTTCTAATGTCATCAACAAAACACACTTCCATCTCAGACCTGCAAGACATAGTGAACAATTGGGCTGCCACCATCATAATCTGGTGGATCCCATGAAACTTTACAGGAGCTCTTTGTGATCTCAGAAGCCACAATTTCCTTGCAAGGACCAGGAAGCCCTGAAGACAAAGATACAGAGAGATGAAAAAAATCTGCTCCAGGTTCAATGTGCAAACTGGTCACGTGTGTTTAAATACCAATGACTTTGACGTTGATGGTGGCACTGGCACTGCCCAGCTTGTTTTCTAGTGTCACTTTGTACACTCCTGCATCAGGATGAAGGCTGCTGTCAATCTCCAGGTGACAGGAGGTATACTCCTTCCTGTGAAACACCAACCAACAAAAAAAAGACACAAACACAATTTACTGAGGCTCGCATTGAGCTATTCCCCAGCGAAAAAAGATCTGATTTCTACTCTCTCTGATGAGTAATTTCAATAAAGTATTCATTAAAGAGATTACTTCTCCCTCAGGTCAACATACTGAACTAACTGAAATTTTCATGCTCTGTAGTTTTCATGGAATATGTTCTTCTTATATCGGTCATTCCATCTCAAATCAGAACATTTTTGGTAACATTTTGTACTTACACAACTTCGATCTGCTTAATTTGCTCGAGTTTTTTGGTCCAAAGTTTACCCAAATAAAACCAGTGCTATGAAATTTTTATTTTATACATTAAAATCATTTTTAAGAAATATTTTTTAAATGGTCACTTTCAGACCATTGTTTGCTGATTGAAATGTGAAGCAATATTTGAATATGAATGTATGTCTCTAAAACTAATAAAAACTGTTCTTTCTAACTGCTAAAATAGATCAGTTTGGGAAAGATACGCACATGAAGAAAGTGTCTCCTAACCCCACTAACCCTAAACCCCTAATCTCTCCCTAACCCAACCCTATACCTGACATGACTTCATGGGGTGGCTGTAGCTCAGGTGGTAGAGCAGGTCAGCTACTAACTGGAAGGTTGGTGGTTTGATCCCAGGCTCCTCCAGTCTGCATGCCAAATATCCTTGGGCAAGATACTAACCCCATGTTGCTCTCCGATGCATCCATCGGAGTTTGAATGTGTGTGTGAATGTTAGATAGTAAGTAGCACTTAGAAAAATGTGATTGGGTGAATGCATTAGTTGTATAAAGTGCTTTGAGTGCTCAGAAAGAGTAGAAAAGCGCTATATAAGAACCAGTCCATTTACAGGTAAGCTTCATTTAAATTCCCCATTCTTTATATTCCAAGATCAGGTCCTCTAGCCCTCCAGTTGTGTTCACCCGCCCCCTTCCTTTGGTGTTCCTGGTCAGACTTGA
This sequence comes from Hemichromis elongatus, assembly GCA_015108515.1. Taxonomy (NCBI): domain Eukaryota; kingdom Metazoa; phylum Chordata; class Actinopteri; order Cichliformes; family Cichlidae; genus Hemichromis; species Hemichromis elongatus. The sequence goes on along the minus strand of VUQR01024816.1, from coordinate 41,101 downwards.
CCGGTCAGTTTTAACAGCTCTTAAATTAGCATAACAACCGTTTTTCACCACAAAGTTCAGTTCAGTGGGTGGTTCAGGGGGTCAGAGGCCAAAGGTGTGGATTCCCATTTATTGTCTCTGGTGGTCACTTTAACCACCAGGAACAACTGAAATGTAACAAGGTTGATTAAAACACTCAAAATTCAATGAAAAGAGGTGATCATTACTTATATATGTTCAAGTGCATAGTGTGTAGGATGTCATAAGGCCTTGAGGCAATCGAATGTAAAACACAATATTTATGAGTGTTTTAAGTTGTAAATCAGACGCATTTTCCCTGAATGCCACTGGAAGGCTAGCAGAGGCCTGGAAGCTCGGGGGTCCTGCTCAGTTCCTTGGACTGCACTCTTCGACCTCTTAATACTGCTTAGTATAATTTAAAGTTGCTTTAAAATCTCAGCCTGAATTATTTGACTGCTCCGGTGCATTAGGTCTCAAACTGGTGGGTAGAGCGAGTGTCAAAAAAGAAAAATATGTTTATATTTAACAACATTATTTTTTGTTATTACAAAAGCAATAAAACTAAGGACCGTGATGCATTTCAATGGTAAGAAACAGGAGTGAAAATTTCAGTTTCAAATGTTTTTGAAATATTCATGTTCAAACTTTTCCTCATATTTAAATATGTGAAAAATGGCTTGAAAGTGGGAATACTTTTAAAACTGTGTCTTGAAAGGTTTTTTTATATTAAGATTAAATTTCTTAGCAAGAATTAAGTTTTTATGCAAATCAGAGATGGGCGAGTGCAAGGCCTGTGTTTGAAATGAAATAACCGATATGACAAAAGTTGAAAGGCTTTGCACAGAACACTGACCTAAAGCCAAGGCGTTCATCCGCCTTCAGCTCTTTGCCGTCCTTGTGCCAGGTGATTTTAGGTGAGGGGACTGCTCGGAATGGAACTGGAATGTGTAGCTTTTCTGTTTCCACAACAACTAGATCCAGAGTCTGGAATTCCAGAGTTGGGTTGCCTGAAAACAGGGAAGAACCAAATCTTACACAAATGAAGGTTACTGGTGACTTTAAGAAACAAATATGAAGCTTTCTTACAGTCAGAGTCTTTGGCAAAGACATTTTCCGAGATGTCCGATGGCTCGCTCTCTCCGATAGCGTTAACGGCCCTCACTCTCAGAATGTACTCCTTTTCAGGGCACACACCCTCCTCTACGCGGTACTTGAGCTCCTTCACTGGACGGGAGTTCACCCTCATCCACTTCTCTGTTCCAGCCTCGCACATCTCAATGTGGTATCCTCTGACAGGGGCACCGCCATCCGTTTGTGGAGGTTTCCAGGCAATTGACAGGAAGTCTCGGCTGGCTCCAGTCACATGTAATTCAATGGGTGGTGATGGGATGCCTGAAGGGGAGAATATAAACTCACACTCTCAACACTTTGAAATGTTTTTACAATTTTTTTTAAATTAACCTTATTTATTTATTTTTTTATATACTGAGCTGACCTGTTGCATCTTCTATGGTGAGAATCTCAGTGGGTTCGCTTGGGTGTCCACTGCCAGCCTCGTTCTCAGCTCGGACCTGGAACTGAACCTCGGTTCCCTCAATGACGTCTGTTACCCTGTACTTAGAGTCTGGACCCGAAGTCTTCCCACATTTCACCCAGCGAGTTCCAAGCTTCTCTTTTTTCTCTATGGAATACCTGAATAACCAATGGAATACAAGGCAAATAGACCTTTATTCATACTAGGTCGAGGAAACGAATCTGCTGCTTTTGCTGTTTACATGGTGGTATACTATGTGCATATCCTGCATGAGAAATGTAAAAAAATCAAGTTATTCAATGTCACATACAGGGTACAAATGGATATCAAAGTGAGCTAATCACAACTATGAAAGCATGGGGGGGCCAAAAAATGTTTGTGTAGTTCAAATGTAACCTGAGGATGGGTCTGCCACCATCGTTTTTCGGTGCCTCCCACTGCAGGTCCACATATCTTTTGGTCACAGCATTAACAGTGAGAGCGTACGGTGGGCCAGGAGTAGCTGAAAATAAGGAAATATTATTGACATTCTTTGACAGGATTTTCACTGCCTTCAAATTGAAATAATTTTTTGCATTCACAACTGCGCATCCTTTCTAGCTTACTGAAAGTGTCTTTTGCCAGCACGGAGTCCTCCATCTCACAGAATGGTCCGACACCCACGGCGTTCTCAGCAGCGACACGGAACACATAAAGCGACCCGTCATTGAGCGGTTTCACGTCACACTTCAGCTCTTTGACTGTGGTGTCCACAGTCTGCCAACCTTTACGCCTCACATCACGTTTCTCCACAATGTAGTTGGTGATGGCTGAGCCTCCGTTGCGCTCAGGAACTGCCCATTTCAGCTCTGCACTGTTCCTGTTGATGCTGACGACCTCTAACCAGCGTGGAGCTGTCGGAGGGTCTGGGGAAAGGAAGACAAATGACAGTTTGGAAAAAACACAAAGACTGTCGGTGTAACCTGCCTGGTTTCAGAGCACCAGCTGTTTGATATATTGCCCATATACCATAGCGTACCAAGTAGGGCTGTCAGCGTTAATCGCGTTAAAATGGCGTTAACGTGGGTTTTGCGTTAATGCCATTTTAACGCGATTAACGTACAGCTTTTAGTTTACCTAGTAGTGTTCTTCATGGAAGTAAAGAAGAATGGAACAGAAAACCTCAAAGACACCAATATTTGTCTGTTATTCTCGTATTATGTTATATTATGTTTAATATTTTAGTTTTTACATATTTTACTTTTTTGCTTAGTTTGTTCTTTATTCTTGTAATTTAAATTTTCATATTCTAACTTCATTTCATTGTTTTCCATGATATTATTCTCAGGATGTTTTCTTTGGAATTATAGTTATTGTTAATTCCCCCGGGTTGTTCTCTTTCCCTGTTTTCCTTGAACAGTTACTGGTAACCTGCTTGGTTTTTATTTGACAGGCCTAATTCCAGGAAGCAGGTTTAGCTAAAAACTCGGAGCCTGTTAACTCTTTGTTTTCCAGAAGGGCAAATTACTAACACTCTGAGTCAGTTATCAGGATAACAGACTTTGTAAACTAAACCTGCTCGCTGCAAAACTGAGCTTCTCTCCAGCGCCCCCTCCTGGTGCATCTGAACAGCTAACTGATGCCCGGATTCATTTTCTCATTCACGAAGTCGCTCCCATAATGCACAGATGCACAGAATGATTTTAGTTATTCACTTGTCAAAATAATGACAGAAATTGCATCACAGACCTGTGATCAGTTTAAAATAAAATCTGTAAATGCTCCGCCTAACTCTGTGACTCTGTGGACACTAATGCAGCTGACAGACTGACAGTTTCCTTGTACTGCAAACATTTTCTGTTTGTCACTCAATCAATAATCATTATTATCATTATTTTTGTAGTTATACTTTTGGAAAAATGTGTGTCAGACTTAGATCTTGGAATTGATCTGAGTAAATGAGTGAAGATGAGGCTTAAATGACTAAAACTCTAAAATTAAAAGTGCTAAATTCGGGGTGAATATACTTAGAGCTTGAATTTACTCTGATCAGCTGTAGTAAATGCCGAGCTGCCAGTCTGAGAGTTCAACTGTTGAACATCCCTCCTGAAAGGCTCTTGTCTTGTGTGTGTTGTATTAAGTTTTGGTTCTGCTGTCTCGTATTCCACCCATTAGTTATAGATGTGTTCCCCAGGGCGTTTCAATTATCAAAGTGTGCATTAAAGTTTCAGTTTTCAGTTTTGGTATTGAAGCTATTATATAGTATCTCATTATACTGATGCTCATGATTGGACATTAAAAAACAAAAAACATTCTGAATTAATGCAACAATTTAACCTTGTGAAATTTTGAATAAAATGCTGGAAAAAGTACGGCAGCTCAAACCAACCCACGTCTATGTATTTTTCGTGCAGTTGTATTGGTATTCTTAGAGGGTTATGTGGGAACCTTCCTCAGATTTGACTGATTTTATATCGAGTAACCCAAGTATGCTTAAAGGAATATTGTACAGTTAACCATTTGCTAAAGTGTTCTAGACATCTGTTTTTATTTCATGTTTGTTTAAATTGTCTGAAAATATCTGGGTTATAGAACCACACACACTCAATATCTATGTTTTGTGTGTGTGTTATAAATTGCATACGTTTTTTTTAAGCTCGCCCCTCTTATATAATGTGGCAGATAGCTCAGTGATCTTTTCTGCACTATGTCTTAGTCCAGTGTCCTGTTTTTAGAGCACGAGTTATTCTTACTGAGTCTCTCTTTGCAGAGCACTGGGTCACTGGGTTCACTGGGTTCGCTCTCTCCAGCCACGTTAACAGCTCGCACCCTAAACGAGTACTCCTGCTTCTCCATCAGGCCCTTTAGGAAATATTCCAGGAGGGTGATGTTCTCTGCCACGCGGATCCAGTCCGTGGTACCACTCTTTAGCATCTCAATGACATAGCCATCAATCTTTGCTCCGCCATCGTGCTCTGGTTTGGTCCACATTAGGAAGCATGATGTCTTAGCCACATCCTTCACTGTGGGTTTGCCAGGAGGCCATGGAGGATCTGGCAGGAAAAACAACAATGACATATTTATCTATTCTAAACAGATTTAAAGTGCTTAGAGAAGTAAGGGAAATTTAGTACCGATAGGATCTTTAACAAGGATCGGATCTGTCTCCTTGCTGGGTTTTCCAGTTCCGGCCAGATTCTCAGCAAGGACTCGGAACTTGTACTTCTTCCTGGTTGGAAGACCTTTGACCCTAATGAAGAAAACTCATCAGTACACTGTAATCAGCAGAGCTAGGCTAACCTTTTTTCTTTGACTGGTTAAAAAGTTCTCTTTTTACCTACATTTTGATACGAATATAAAAAACTTTGATATAATCAATTCCACTCTAATAGTTTCAACTTTTGGTTCTGTCGGTTCATCCTGTTGCCTCATGTCCATTGTCAGATGTTGAATGATAGAGATGATGCATAATCTTAGTCTCCCCACACATTTTTACACAAATTGCTTGTTTTTAACATTGGGGACTATCATAAGGTGCATTCCAGATAAAGACTCATTGGCCAGTAATAACACTGCTGGTATTGTTGCAGTAGTACTGCAAATGTGAACAAAATCATCGGCTGATTTTTAGAAAATTTGAGTTATTTTTCTAATAGGTTAACTCATGGGACATATGTTTTGTGAAAACATCAAAAGTAACCAGATCGGTTAGATTTTAGTCTGGTGCTAAATCAGTTTATCATCACATCTAGATTTTATGGCACTTACATAAGCTTCACATTAAAATTAAGTTATTAATACACATTTGTCCATATACAGTGGTCACTCAGCATCATAGCAGTTTTAATGTGTTGAGTAAATGAAGTCTAAAAAGTTATTATATCCAAAAACATATGTGATCCCGAGAGCCATGGATAGAAGGTGAACCTGGTAACACTATGTAACAAAAAGGCACCTTTCAGATGCTGTAACTTGTTTTGACCAACCACCTGTCCCACATAGCTGAACTATGTTTTTATAGTTAGGAACACATTTTTCAAGTGTTCTTCACTGAAGTATTAGAGAAAACAGAAAACATCAGGAGCACCAGTACGTCTTCTATTATTCTTCATTTCTGAAATCTGACAGCTAGGCTCACCTGTAGTTTGTGTCTTTGACTGGCAGCTTGTTGCATCTTATCCACTTGTCATGGTCAGCTTCATATCGCTCCACCCAGTATCCAGTAATTGGACTTCCTCCATCCTCATCAGGCTCATACCAGTTCAGAGTCAGAGAGTCCTTTGCAATATCTGAAGCCTCCAGCTTGTAAGGAGCCCCAGGAGTATCTGAGGACCAGATCAGATGCATCAGCTTAGTCAAAGTCATGAAGACTTACTGATTCAAAACATGTACTTGAACTACATCATGACTGAAATAAAAAAAAAGCCTGATTACGATCAATGTTCCACACTACACTCTTCAATTAGCTGAGAATCCACAAGAACAAGAAACTTTTACATCTTATAAAAATAACAGAAGAATTCAAGCATTCTTCAATTAAGCTGTTTTTTCATAATTTAATTCCTTTGTCTGCTGCAGTAATGCTGCATCAGATATTTTAATCACAACAAACAGAAAAAATACTAATTTATATGAATCTTTACATAACAGAAAACTGAAAATTAGCTCATCTACAAATGGAAACTTCTGTTTCTAAGATATTGGATGTAATGTACCCTACCAAAGGGGTATTTGGCAGTGATTGGTGGGTGTTCAGCAGCTGGACCAACACCAAATTGGTTTTCAGCAAATACTCTGAAGATGTAGTCCTTAAACTTGATCAGACCGGTAGCTTTATATGTGGTCTGCTTCACAGTGGAGGACAGTCTGTGCCAGATCTCACTATCAGCAGCTCGCCGTTCAACAATATAGTTGGTAACTTTGGAGCCACCATCATCACGTGGAGGGTTCCAAGCCAGAAAGCAGGTCTCATTGGTGATTTCAGAAATGTCAAAAGCAGCAGGCGGACCAGGCTTATCTGTTTAGAAGAGAAGATTTAAAATTGAAATGAGCAGAAAGTGAAAATATGTACCTTTCTCAGTCGTCCATTCATCTTACCAAGGATGTTGACATCCACAGTGGCAGTGGCACGACCGCTGCTGTTGGTGGCTTCGATGATATAAGTGGAACTGTCTGCTCTTGTTGTCTTAGCGATGGTGACCATGGAGTGTCCTGGCTTGGTGTCAATGGACACCCTGTCGTCTGGTTTGAGGACCAGGTCGGCTTTGGTCCACTTGACTCGTGGCTCAGGCTTACCTGTCACGTCGGCAGGAAGTTCAATCTTGCTGCCAGCCTTAGCGGTCAGACCAGCCAGAAGCTTGGCATCCAGCTGGATCTCTGGAGGCTCTGCATAGAAATTAAACAGATGGGGATGGGGGGTGGATCTTCTTCACAACTACTCTTCTTCTTCAAGATCACCTTGGATTGTGCTATATTCAATTTCATGATCCTAAGAGGACTACATCGTAATTACCTTTAGGATCAACAGCCTGGATCTCATCAGTGGCCTTGCATGGCCGGCTGGCTCCAAGTCTGTTCAGGGCTCTGACTCTGTAAGAGTACCACTGACCCTCAATAAGATTCGTCACCTGGCACTTCAGCTCAGGTACCAAGTCCCCACAGGGCTCCCACTTATCAGTTCCTCTCTGACAGCGTTCAACATTGTAGCCCCGGATGCCAGTGCCGCCATCATACTTTGGCGGCTCCCAGGTCAGGAAGATGCCACTGGCTGACTTGTCCCTCCACCTCAGGTTTTCTGGTGGGTCGGGGACAGCTGGAGACAAAAATAGTTGGAGAGCTTAGAAAGTTCCTCAGAAGCAGTTTAATCGAAAGGAAGTCTAGTGTTGTTCTGACTCTTCGTGTACTAAGAATGTGTTTGACTAAGTATTTTGATTAATAAAGACAACCAGTATTATTTTTAACATCAATATTACACATTAAACACTGCCTTTACTCACTTGCAGGAGAGGAGACGTTAACTGGCTCGTCAATATATGCTGGCTCTCCCGGTCCACATTTGTTGCAGGCGGTGACTCTGAACAGATACTCCTTCCCTTCAACCACGTCAGTAACGGTGAACTCCAGATCCTGGATCCCCATGGCCACCTTAGAGAAAGGAAATATAACAGCAGGCTTAAGGGAGGGGCCATGGAGATACTATAAGGAGAGATATTGTTACAACACTGAGTGGTGGTACCATTGGAAATGTACTATATCAGCTCCAATCAGCAGGTGTTGTTATGATTCAGCTGTCATATCAGGACTTGAATACCCAGAGCCTGCTAATTACAGAGCACTCTCTCTCTCTTATGTGTGTGTGTGTTTTAAAATAAAAAAATACACTTGGTTCAACACACTCTGAAAGACGATGTCAGTATTGTACCTTGACCCAGGTCTTGCGGGACACGTCTCGTTTCTCCACCTGGTAGCCAATCAGAGGACTTCCTCCATCATGCTCTGGAGCCTCCCAACTCAGGTGGACATGCTGCCGCGTCACCTCAAGGACCTTGAAGTCCTTTGGAGCACTGGGTGCAGCTGAAGACACAAACAGAAATCCGATGACACAATTTTAACAAAAATGTAACATTTGTCAAGCCACAAGTTGTTTTTCAGAAGATTTTTTAATGTGTACCAATAACATTGACTTCAATCTCTCCAGAGACCGATGTGACGTCATTCTCCAGATGTAGTGTGTAGATGCCTTTGTCTGGACGGACACTTGGCGTGATCATAAGTTCTGTGAATGTTGACTTTGTCATGAGGAAAACACGCTCATCATGCACACTGGATAGCTCCTTCTCTCCTAAGGTCCACTTAGCAACAGGTATTGGATATCCAGTTATGGGCACTCTGATGGTGAGAGGCTGGGGAACAATCACTTCCAGGCCATCTTTAAAAGCACTCAGGTCGAAGGTTGGACCAACTGGAGAAGAGACAGAAGTTTAAACATGCCTGACTTTACCACTAAGTTGCTGAAGGAATTTTACTATGAAGAAATAGCAACTGCAGTTTTTGATCAGTAGTATAACTATTATTTATTTGTTAATGCTAAATATTAACTATGAACTAATACGAGAAGGCATCATTAATCTCACCATGTGGGTCGTCAGCTAGCAGAGGTCCGATGATGTTTGAAGGCTCAGACACTCCAGCAGCGTTTTCAGCAGACACTCTGTAGTTGTACTTAGTCCCATATTTCAGACCTGACACCTGAGAAAAAAGTCAGTGAGTGATCGATTACAACAAAGAAATCTCAAACTTAAAACCCCCCCGTATATTTAAAAGACTTTAAAAGACAGTTTTTCATTTCAACAAGCCCTGGGAGGATTTTTTTGTAAACCTTGGCTAGAAGGCCTGTATTGTCAATTAGTGTTTTAGTGTGAAGCAGCTGTTAATCGTCTTTTACTCAAAGATTGTTTTTTTTTTTTCAACATATGCAGCAATAACTTTTATATGATATTCTATAACTTGTGTTTGCAGTGTCGTTCAACATCAACGATCAACGTTTGCAGTTGATCACTAGCTAAGCTGGCTTGTTTGCAGCAGGTTTGCAGCTGACTTTCTTTTATTTGTACCTTGTAGAAGAGGTCAGGGCAGAGACGGGCGTTGCAGCGGAGCCACTTGTCAGTACCGTCCTCACAGCGTTCAATGATGTATCCGGTGATCATGCTGCCGCCGTTCTTCAGTGGAGTCTCCCAGGTGAGCTGCACTGAGCTCTTGTTCTGGTCCTGCCAGGACAGGTTCAGAGGGGGGCTGGGACGCTCTGCAGGTGATAGGAAAACACACATTTTTAATAATCTACACATGTTTTGGATTTTCCTTTTAAAACCTGTTAAGATAAAAGTATCCTTTTGTTCTATCAGGCAAGAAAAGTTGACACTAGCTAAGCTGGCTGGATAGTGCTTACTTCTTTCTGTTCAATATTTTGTCAAAATTTTTATCTGATTTTGAGGGACAGAATAACCTTATCTAAGCATTAGATAATCATTTTCTTACTCTAACAAGTAACCAATCTTCTTTCCATGAGCCAAACTTACCGATTGGATCCATGATTTTGACGGGCTGTGAGGCGGCACTGGGTTTGCCCACACCGGCTCTGTTCTCAGCTTTTACTCTAAAAATGTATTCTTTATTCTCAATTACATCATTAACGATGGCACTGAGCTCATCATGTTTGGTCACCAGGACAGGAGACCACTTCACTGACGTCCTGTCGCGGAGCTCAATGATATAAGAGGTAATGGGAGAGCCTCCATCTGATGTTGGAGGCTCCCAAGAGAGAGTGCATCCAAACTTGGTGACATTTCCCACAATCACATTCAGAGGAGCCTCAGGAACATCTACAAAGATAAGCACAACATATTTTAGTCAATATGTTCAAGCATCCAAATATTAAAGTACATGTCAAATTAAATTTGCACCTCATAGATCTTGAACTTGGAAGTTTGGCCTACTTTTGTCCACTTAACTACTCTTTGTTTAATTTCATCAAAATACCAATGAAACTGAGAGAAAGATAGTGGATAAACTCAGTGTGTAAAGGAACAGTTTAAAATAAATGATCATGGGTTATTTTGAACTCTAACAGAGTAAAGATTTTAAAAAAAGAAACAAGGAATGAGCAGAACAGGTTAACTTAACTTCAAACGTTAAAGGTTTGGGATGAATGCACTGGACTTTCCAGAAAACCCAATCACATTTAGCAGATCAGCTAAACCAGTGTTTGTAAGAACATGTCTGCTTATTTACTAGTCTAAAGCCTAGTAGACATAACCTGAAAAACTAATAGTTTAGACAATGTGGTTACATTAACCTACCATATTTTAGATGGTAATTTGATTTAGCCTCTGTCTAATTCAGTTATGAGAGCGGTAATCTTAGTTTAGTGTTCTTAGTTTATACAGGGACCTTAAACAATATAAAGTCCCTGTATGTATAAAGGTGAGTGTAATAGCAACAACACTATTACACTCACAAAAAAAAAGTAACAATTTAGTTTTACAGCATTTTTTTTACTTAGATGTTACCTTTAAGCGAAGCTTACTGTTGTCTAACATCAGAACTAATTTATATCATTATTTAAATGTCAATCTGCAAAAGATGAAGAAATACAGTAAACCTTACCAAACTTGTTCTTAGCTTGCACGGGGTCGTCGGTCTCGACAGTGGGTCCACTGCCAACCCGGTTTCGGGCACAGACTCTGAACAGGTACTTGGAGTCCTTCTGCAGGCCGGTCACTGTGTATTCAGGACTTTCGGCGTGGTCAGTGGCCAGTGTCCAGGTCTTGCGTTTCACATCACGTCTCTCCACCACGTAGCCAATGACCTTACTGCCACCATCACTCTCGGGCTCTTCCCATGCGAGGCTGACCTCACCATCTGCAGTGTCAGTCACCTGGAGGTTCTTCACAGGTCCTGGGACGTCTGGGAAAATAAAATCACATTATAGGATAACATAAGCAGTCTATGGACATCTATTTACATTTACTGTGACAGAAAGTAGAAACTAGAAAAAACATTTAATGTCAACATTAAAGTACACTACAGTACCAGTTCTGAATGAAGAGAAACCAGTTCGAAATCTTTAAGTTTGTTCTTAATCACAGAAACAGCAGATGTGAAAATACCACATACCACCAATTATTCTGGTGCTTTAAGTATGACAGTTGCTTTTAAAGTTCAGTCATTATTACAAATTTTTTATGCTCTTCTTTTTGACAGTTTAAACATTTATTTTGCACAATTGCATGAATGCTCTTTAAGCTGCTTCAGCTGCTATTTAAGAAAAGAACCTGCAGATTGAAGTAAAGGGTTCAGAAATACTGAGGCACTGTGTATCATCTCAATTAGATTAGTATAGCAGAACACTACCTTTTGCCATGTGTTCTCCAGACTAGGTTTCACATAATTTCCCAATTTCATATTTATCATTAGTGATCCCAGTAATGGTCAGACTGTCAGAAGCTTGCTAGCTTGTACTAGTAAATATTTATCTCTAATGTCACACATAATTACTATAAAATCTTTGTGGAAGCTGCAGTTCAGTATAGTTTTTATTTTTTTTAATTCTGATATTGATATCCAAATCAGTCTAATGGCTATTTTAATTGTAGTTAACGTACATTTAGCCACTCATACATGACAAAAGAGACCTCACCAATGACATCCAGGTTGATGAATGCTTCTCCCTCTCCATGTTTGTTTTTGATGATGACCTTGTAGGAGCCCTCATCGACCTTCTTGGGGTTCTTTAAACGGTACTCTGTGTGCTCAGCTGAGGTGTAGATGTTGTCTTTATGCAGACTCAGGTTGTTGTACAGCCAATCAGCTTCAGCTTGTGGATAGGCACTGTAAGGGACGACCATGATAACAGGCTTTCCAGCATCTGTGACGTAGTGCTGGTCAGTGGTCTTTATCTGTGGCATAGCTGCAAGAGGTGAGAGACACATTCAGTAGTACATATGGTAAAATAACTACTGAACACAACACTGATTGTCTAAGTAAATATATTTCCAAAGGTGCTGTTTACATGAAATTCTCACCAGATCTCAGCAACAAGCCTTCCAATGCCCCCACACAAAGACATCAAACCATACATGTGCATAAATAGAGGTTTGTGCAATAGTGAAAGTAATAATAATTACTGAAATGTATTTAATACTTTGTACAAAAGCCTTTGTTGGTGATAACAGCTTCACGACACCTTTATGGACAAACCAGTGGCCTGCATTGCTCAGGTGTGTTTGCCACATTCTTCTATACAAACTGTCTTTAAAGCCTAAAGGTCCTGTGGGCAACCTTCTGTAACTCTGAACTTTAGTTCTTTCCGTGGATTTTCAGTTAGAGTCGGGTCAGGTGATTGGTGGGTCATTCTAACAGCTTTATTTTCTTTGTCTGAAAGCACCTGAGAGTCTCCCTGGCAGTGTGTTTGAGATCATTGTCTTGCTGAAACTTCCAATTCTTCTACTACTTGTTTAACTTTCCTGGTAGAGGGCAGCAGATTTTTTTTTCATGAATGTCTCAGGATATTTTTTCGATTCATCCTTCTTTCAATTATATGAAGCGTGTCAGTTCCATATACTGAAAAACAGCCTCACACCATGATGTTGGGGTGAAATGAAGCGACCTTTGACCTCCAAACGCGGTGTAATTAAACCTTCTGTTGGTCGCTGAAGGCCTTCATGTGAGGCCAGCTTGTTAATGCATGAGCTAATTCTTCAACAGGTCATGGCAGAGTTAAGCGCCACAACTCAACACCTGGCCGATGGAGAAGGTATGATTCACACTCCCGCTACTGTTTCTTTGCCTAATTCACCTGCTCCACAGAAACTGGCACCACCCATTTAACCCTTGCCATTGCCGCCTTGCCTGCCTCCGGAGAGGCCACTACAGACACCGGAGCTATTTACAGTTGAGTTGAGGCAGTGTTGGAAACCCACCTGTCCCTTTCTTATGACAAATTCTTAAGCAAATCCTGGAGTGTGTTTTATAAGGGCTCTAATCCAGACACAGAGGTAAGTGGTAGACTATTGCAGTGTTTTCAATCAACTTTTGGATTCTGGTTGAAGTCACGGATCGGGAGAAGGCCCTCCAAGGTGTTTTTCTGTACTGTTTGAATGATGCACTAAAGAAAGAATTAGCAGCTAAAGAATTGCCTGCTTCACTTGATGCTCTAATTTCCATATGTATATGCAGAGATGACTATATATAACAGCACAAGCCCTGAGTGACTACAGCTCCCACTTTTTGCATGGGAGGAGCATCACTGGAAGGCCAAGGTTAGCTCAGGTCTGACGAGCAGCCATGCAGCATGGCCCGATCCAGCTGTCTCCACAGATTCCAAAGAAGTGATTCACTACTGGAGTGTGTGTTTATTGTGGCTAAAAAGGCAGCTGTGTAGCAGCTTTTCCCATGCGACCAAAAGGGCTCACCGGTTGGCTCCTCACATCTGTATTTGATCTGCTCCAAGGCACCCATCATTGTCACTAAATTAGACCTCCGCAATGATTGTCAACGGGGGAATCGGGAAGGGAAATGAGTGGAATGATGTTCTATGAGACATCATGTCATTTTGTGTTTGTGTACTTGACGATATACTGTACATCTATATCTTCTCTAGATCCCCTAAGGAATATGGAAGTCCTCCAGCACCTCCTAGAGAACAGACTCTATGTCAAAGGTAGGAAATGTGACTCTCATGAAGTTTTTTCTTTGGTTACAATGTTGGCAAAGGACAACTGAAAGCAGACCCAGCCAAGGTAAAAGCCATGGAGGACCGGTCGGTTCCCTCAGATGGAGGATGGTTGCAAAGTTTTTGGGTTTGGCTAACATTAACAGCAGTTTATTCGTGACTTCACTAACTTAGTTTCTACTGACTCTTCCAGTCTGCATGCCAATGTCTCCTTGGGAAACTATGACAAAACCAGAACTATGAGGAAAAAAGCATCAAGTTGATTCAGACCAGGCTTGGACTACAGTTATTGTATTTGTGATTGTTTTTTTTTCTGTCTGTCTGCACTCTCACCTGCCAGTTCCAGCTTGGCCTTTGCGTCTTTATCCTTGGCAATGACTCTGTACTCTCCCTGGTCCCGAGGTCTGATCTCACAGACCTGCAATCTGTGGACTTTACCCTCGCTCATCATCTGGTATTTGTCTCCCTGGACAATGGTCATATTGTTCCTCAACCACTTCACCTCCACTCTGTCTTTGTTGAGCTCCACCTCAAACACAATGTCCGAGCCTGGAGGTTCAAACACATTCTGCGGGGGTCTGATGATTTCCACTGGAGTCTCTGCAGGACAAAATAACATTTTTAAAGAGGTCACACCAAGAAGGAACAGAAGAAGAACTAGATTCTACTGGAAACTCATGGTGTACTGAGTCAACTCTGAGGATTTCACCTTCAACAAAAAGCCTGGCTCTGGATTTCTTGTCCTCCACACCACAGGCATATTCACATTCATCATCAGGTCTGCATTCCTTGATGCGCAAAGTGCAAATCTTTCCATCTCTTTCAAATATGTATCTGAGACAAAATAGTGAGTCATTTAGTAAAAAAGGAGACAGATTCCAAAAGTAAAGTATAAAAAGAAGGACACTGTTCATCAAGAGCAATTCTGTAGGATATAAAAATAAACTTGTAAAGGTGTAAAGTCGGTAATGTATTGCAGTTTGTGATATGGGTGTGCAGTGTGGCTGGCCATTCTAATTTATCCTGCTCAAATTATGGCTGCTAACTGCGAGTAGTTGTGCAGGAATGTGTGTTTAAAACCACTGAATTTACTGAGGGCTACCAGTCCTGTTGTTTTTGTTGATTCATTTGTATTTATACAGTACTGTGCAAAAGACTCGGCCACCCATCATTTCTTATCTATTGTTATGAAAATGGGAAACAGGTGTAGTGATTTATTATAACATGTGCACACATGTATGGAATACAGTATGAGGAAAAAAGGCTCCTCATGAGTGGAGGTGAATATGTGCATCAAAAAGTTCACTGAACGTGATTTGCACAGAATGTCTTCATGTGGTTGAACTTGGCACAGCTGTAGGCTTCATTTCTACTGGCTGAGCGAAGGTATGTCCCAGGGCACAGCAGTCAAAGTTAAGCAGGTTTGAAATGTTTTTCTGCCTTTTTTATTGGATAGACACAGAGACTGGCAGGAAAGCAGTGGGAGAGACGAGACATGCAGCAAAGGGACTGGAACCCAGGCCAGCTACTCTCAGCCACATGGTGGCCTGCTCATCCCAGTGAGCTAAACCAGCACCCAGCGGCCCGCACTAGTACTCCTCGCTGGTGCCCATGTGCTTCGCCTTTCTCTGCACAGTGGTAAACTGTTATTGCACAGTGGAAGTGATAGAAATAAATGGGCTTCAGAATCTAGCCCTGCATGGGACGCATCCTATGTGAAAGTGCCTTCAGCTAGACGGACGGGACCACAGCTAAAGTGATGCAGAAGCTGCATTGGTCCAGTGTTGCAAAGACAAAGCTGAGCATGAAAGAAAAGCTCTCAGTTTGCCAGTTGATCTCCCTATCCTCATCTATGGGCACAAGCTCAAAAAAGGAGACTGTGAATCTAAGCAGCGGAATAGAGCGTTTCCTGGAGGGTTCATGACCTTAGACACGGGGCAGGGAGTGAAGCCACTACTCCTCCACATTAAAAGAAGCAAGTTGAGGGGATTTGGGTATCTGACAAGGATGCCCCCTGGGCACCTCCTGGATGAACGCATGTCCGACTAGAACGAGGCCTCTGTGAACCCCTTGATGTTCCAGTTATTCAGGATATACCCAGCCCCCCCAAAAAAGGAGACAGAACAAGGACAGGGCTGAAAGTGAGTAAAAAAAGCAGCCAGTGCCCAAACAAAAACAATGAAAACCTTCGGAAGGCCGTGAGAGCTATTGCTCAAGACTACGTCGAACAATAGGACATAGTATGGCTCCTTGGAAGCACAGTATAAAGAAACAAGGGGCGGCTTAAGACCTACACAGTATTTACTTATAATATAAATATAAATAAGGTCCTATAATGAAACATATTAACAATGAAATCAGTTTGGTCTTTGTTGTGTTGGTCACGGTTTAAAATTAAATGAACTTTTTTGATTATTCCAGAGGGTCAGCACTCGTCTTTCTTTCTATCCTCTGGCAGACAAAAGTGTGTTCACATCATTCATAGAGGAAATAATAAAAGTTTGACACACCTAGGTCCTTCTCTGATCTCTCGGCCATTTCTGTACCACTTGACTTCAGCTTTCTCTTTGGTCAACTTGCATGTAAATTCTGCGTCCTCGAACTCGGTGATTGTTTGGTCTTTTAGGTACATGGTGAAATCCGTCGGTGCCTCACTGATGATGAGCTCTGCTGTGGATTTGTCATCTCCGGCTACAGCTGTGTATTCACCCTCATCGGCCAGGGTGCAGTCTTTAATGGTAAGTGTATGCTTGTCTTTGTCAACTCTGTAGACAATGCGTTTGCTTAGGGGAATCTCCTCGCCGGCCTTCATCCACTTCAGAGTGGCGTTGGGCCTATTGACCTTACAAGAGAAGCTGATGGTCCTCTTCTCCTGAGTGTCAATGTCGTCCAGGGGAACCACGATCTTTAGACTCTCCTCTGAAAAACACAAAGTCCATTCATATTTCAGACACAAATACTGTAGCTACTTTGGTACTATACCTTTATTCAACTTCACTGTTACGGAAAGTTACTCTTGTTGTTATTGGGAGAATTATTTGTCATATTTTCTCATTTTCATTCTCATATTTCAGTGATGAAAACAGAAACATGATTTGAGAACTAAACTTTGGTTAAACTAACTTTATTAGGATGTACTTTGCTAATAGTGGATTGGACTTCTGCCTGGAGATTTAGGTCCATACTGACATTATAACACTCAGTATCTGAAGATTTGCGGGCTACACCTTCACCTTCTCCATCTCATGCCAAAGGTGATCTACTGGACCAAATGTGAGGACTGCTGTTCAGTGAACCCATCATCATGTTAGAGATGATGTGGACCTAAAATCATGTTGCTGCCAGGAACCACTCACCTCTGATGGTCAGGTTGCAGTGGCTCTTGACCTGCTCTCCTCTCTGATTGGTCAAGTTGATGCTGTAGTTCGATTCGTCTCCCTTCTGGACATCTTTGACTCTCAGGGAGAAGACATTGTCTCTCTGGGTAATAACGTACTTGCTGCTCTCAAAAATGGTGTCGTCGTTCTTCAGCCACTTGGCCCTTGCTCCCTCTGTGTTTACCTCACAGTTCAGGACAACCTCCTGACCTTCTTTGCCTTCTGTGTCTTTTAGAGGAGTGATGATTTTCAATTTCTCTGCAGAAAATAATAGAACAGACACTAATGAGACAATATTTCTGGGTGATCTGGACAAAAGACCTTGAATTTCAAACGCTGGACTCTTTGAGCCAGGAAAGAGACAAAGCCCAAAGAGGATACCGTCTTGTATTGCAAGTATTTTCTTGGCATTTCTGCCAACAGGCTAATATTAATGTTTCAGAATGTGTTGCCAAAAATATTAATAATAAAAAAAGATATACTCTAAAATAAAGAGTTTTATTGTATTGTTTGTTTTTTTACTTAGGTCGAACTTCAGTTGACACTAGTAGGTAAAAATGCTGCCGGAGTTTTTACCTACTAAAGAAGAGTACTGGTCACATTTAGCCTCCTGGCAGTGGAATCGCCTGGAATTGCAAGTTGTAGAAGACATACCTACCAGCTCACCAGCCTCACTAACCCACCCTTGTGTTACTGTTTCTTTCATATCTTATTTTTGTTACTCTCAATGTAAGAAAGAGGAAACAAAACTTTCATACTGCAGGTTTAAGGGGACAAAACCTAAATTGACAAAGAAGGCAAAATAAGCTTTGCATAAGCACAATAATTTCTTTTTTGTAACAATGCTTTTTAGCAATAAATCTTATACCACTGGTATACCGCCGGTCCCACAGGGGCTGCTAAGCAGACACCAATCAGACATCGAAGCATCAAATCAAGCGTCTGTTTGGCACTGGCAGAGAACCCACACATGCAACTCTGGTGCTCCACCCACAAATGCAGTTCCCTAACAGTAACAGATTTACTGCCAAAAATCATTTTTACACTTTTTGTGCTTTTTGTTAAATATGGTTTCAGGGGAAAAAGCTTGGTGTACTTGAATAACAAACAACTTTAAAACTTCATTAGTGCCTCTCGGGTGCTGAGATAAAATTAGAGTGGGCGGGGCTTACCAAGCACAGTAAGGTCGGCGCTGGCTCTAGTTGGTCCAATGATGACTATGTATGAACCCTCATCTTTAAGTTCACAGTCCTTGATTTCAAGAGTTCGTCTCTTGCCGTCGCTGACTATCTGGTATTTCTCTCCGGCCTCGAGCGCCACGTCATCTTTCATCCATTTGACTTCATAGGTCTCCTTGGATACGGAGCATGTGAACGCTGCCTTCTCTCCTTCCACCACTTCTAGGCTTTGTGGCCTTGAGATGAACTCAGCAGCTAATTCTGCAATACAGGAAGAAGTTTAGAAATTTAGAGGTTAGAGATGGTTTTGTTTAAGTGAGACTAAGAGTTAGAAGTGGGTTTCTTTTAGCCACATGCCAAAGAGGAATATTTGCTAAAGTTTCTCACATTTCAAATCGAGTCAAATCAATCAAGTTAACTGTTAAAAGCTTTTTATTTAGGTGCTTCAACTTTTCCAAAAATAACCAAACCTAAAACTTTACCAAAGATTGGTTGTCAATGGAGTGATAGATGTTGAAAGGTAAAGGTTTTAAATCACAAATACTGATTTTAGACTTTAGACTCATTTTTTTTTCAGTGTGTTATTGCTCTTGCTGTTACATTGTTTCAGGAGCTTTAACATTTTAACATACCATTAATCTTGAGATTTCCCGAAGTTTTGTTGCTGGGACTGAGCCTGCAGTTGTACTCTCCAGCATCAGACATCTTCAGATCCTTGATGAGGAGTATCCTTCTCTTCCCATCGACAGTTTGTTCATAGCGGCCACCCTCTGGCAGCTCCTCGTCTCCTTTGTACCAGAAAACGTCTGCACTGGGTTTGGAGACTTCGCAAATAAGTTTGACACTGTCAGTCTCGGTTCCCTCCACATTGAACAGGTTCTTGGTGAACCTTGCCTCCTCCTCTGCAATGAAAGGAATCGTTCATTAGTTGCTTACAATCCTTAAATACACTTTTAGCAACTTGTAACAACATTCCCTACACAACAAACATAACACAATGTCAGTTATTTAATTATTATTGATGGTTTTCATTGAATTTTAATTTTTATGAATATTTTAGTGTTGTTGTTCTTCTTTTGGAGTTTATGAAATGAATAATTAAAAAAAAACAAGATTGTATTTTAGTAACTGCTATCATCATTACATAATTTATAATTAATTAATTAAACTCATTCAACTTCAGCAAAATTATGTTAAATTATAGAATCTAATTATCTCTCCACTTCTGCTTATCTAGCTCATATTCTTATTTCACTAACCGACTGATCTCCAGACCTCCCCCCCCCGTGTCCAGGTTTGAGGTTTAGTAGTTTAGTGTCTCCCAGTATAGATTATCCTTAGTTCTGTTTCGTCATCCCTGCCTTGTGTTCTGTGATTTACAATAAACCTCCCTCGCATCTCAGTAAGGGCCTGCATTCGAGTCCTTTTTCCCACACATCACATGACTGCTGCCGCAGCCGTGACATACAATTAGTTATTTTCCTTGATTTATTTAATTTAATCAAACTAAACCAAACTGAAGAAAATTACATTATGCAGTTGTAATTTTCTGTTCTTGTGATCGTTCAAATATCAGAGAAAAACTTTACTTTGAGCCTCAGAAATTGTTACTTGATATTACCTTCAGCTTTGAAGAACTGAATAACATCTAATGTTAAATAATAAAATCAAGTAACCAAACACATTAATACGTGTATGGAAAAAAGGGGCTGTGATCGACGCACAGAATTGCACAGAAGGACAGTTGAACTTTTTGATTCTTACCAACTACAGTAAGCATGCCAGAGGACTTTGAGGTCTTTGCATCACATTCGTATTCAGCCTCATCCTCAAACACAGACTTGTGGATGATGAGGATGTGCTGGCGACCTTGTGCAATAATTTCATATTTCTTTCCCTTCCTGATTTCAGTTCCATCCTTAAACCAGCGGACCTGTGAGATGTGAAGGAAGAGGTCACTGAGAGGAAGATTACTTCAGAAAAAAACATGAAATGTCACCTTTACTGTAAGTTCATCTGAAAAAAGACAAAAGAGTGTTCTCACTTTGACGTCTTCTCTGGACACTTCACATTCAAACCTGGCAGATTCCTTCTCCACAACCTCGACGTCGTGGAGTGGCTTTGTGAACTCAATGTGTGGAGCTATTCAGAAAAAAACGAAAAGATTAAGAGAATGAATCATTATTACATTCAGTTTCCTTGATCCTGGGTCCCTTATCTAAGAGCAAAGACAACCATTGCCACAGCTGTATCAAATCAAGGACCTGCCTTTACCAACAATTTGTGAAACAAAGGGTTAGTGCTGAAGAGCCTACAGAATCCAAGTCAATGGTTCTCACTATAAATGTTATTTTTGCAAAGCAGGCGCTTTAAAGAAACACTGCAACTCAGCCATAAGTGACAGAATGGAGCTTCTCAGTGCAGAGACGCACAGTCATTCAGATTTATCAGCATTCAGCTGGATCAAAAACTGTGGCTTTCCTTAACATAGGCACAAAACTGGGAGCTTGATTGGATGGGTTTTCATGACCAAACAGTTAATGTAGGCATGAAGACAATAGGCAGTTGGCCCAGAACTTTTGTCCCATTTTGGGCCCATTAGTTACTGTTGGGACCCCTTCTCATTGAGAGGTTTGTCTTAGGACAATAGGGGGTGAGTCACAGTCTAATTAGGGTTAATCTTCATGCTTAATAACTTCTAACTTAATCTTCCTCCCATTTTACAACTATACTTACGTTCAACATTGAGGAAACACGAGGTTTTGAAGTCTTTAGCGTCACAAGTGTATGTCTTTGAGTCGTCCAAAGTGCAGTTGTGTATGACCAGCACCCGCTTGCAGCCGTCAACGATCATCTCATATTTCTTGGTCTTGCGGATCTCCTGTCCATCCCTGAACCATTGCACTTCTGCATTTTCCCTGGAAACCTCACATTCGAGTGTAGCAGTGGCTTCTTCTTCCACTGTCTGGTCCTCCAGAGGCTTAGTGAACTCCACTGGTGGTTCTGAATGGACAAAGACATGGAAAAGACAGCAGTTTGCTTTTTAGTAAGTAGAAACTGAACAATAAAGATCAGTTTATTTTTCCCTCATCTTGGCCAATAAAATAAGCCTGCAGTGATAGTCACATAGTATGGCTCATTTATCAGTGCAACTTTTCACCTCTTCTAGGGTTAAAGTGTCCATAGTCTAGTCTAATCCAAGTCTATAACACATTTTTTAACCTGGAAATCGACATTTACAGTGCACATGAAAGAGGCACCAGGCCAATCTCAGTCCAGTTATCAACAATCTGGCCCATGAGATTCACAGACAAGCCTGGGCAGGGGGTGATGGTGGGGCCATGGGGCCAAACCAAGCTAATCTACACTTTCTTAAACACTGTGATAAATGATACTTTCATTTATCATGTAGCACAATAATAATAATAAATCATAGATATCTCTCTTGACAACAATGCAGCGCAAGGTTTAGCATTCTCTTCATTTTACCCAGTGTTTTATCCCATGAAAGTCTAATAGTTCAGTATCAAACTCCATTTGTGATCATAGTCCACATACTGCTTTGAAGCCTCCGTCAGACAGAGCGACGTTCCACTACAACGTTTCTGGTGTCACATGGGTAAGTTTTAATAAACTGCAAAATTTGATAACTGTATATTTGATAATATACTTGGGCAGCCTCCACAAGTAAAGTTTATACATTGCAAACGCTGTATATCTAACTAATGTGTTCATAATAGCCTTTTTAAATAAGCTTTTTTTTCATGTCTCACAGGATAAAGTTTTCTTTATTCAAAGTGCTTGCTCATAGGGCGCCATATGATTGTTGGGCTTTCTCTGTGTGTATTATTGTAGGGTCTACCTTACTTATATAAAGCACCTTGAGGTGATTGTTGTTGAGATTTGGTGCTGTATAAATTAAATTGAATTGAATTTTCCTAAGTGCATTTAAAAGTGTGCATCCACACTGACAAACAAACAAAGTGAACTGAAAGACCAACACAAAGACTGTACACAAAACAGGAATGAGCAGGCTCTATTTTACAAAGACACTGAGATACGTCAACTTGCACAGTAAAAAAACGGAAATGTTCTATGAGTCAGCTGTGACAAGTGCAGTGTTCATTGCTGTTGTCTAAAAGAGGAACGGTATAAAAGCTGGTGACACCAATTCAAGTCAATTTAATTTAGTGCCACATCACAACAACACTCTGCTCAAGGTGCCTAACACTGTAAGGTAAAGACCCTACAATAATACAGAGAATCCCCAACAATCAGGCTACCCCCTGACAGCAAGCACGTTGGAGAGTGTGGGAAGGAAAAACTCCTTTTTAACAAAGAAGAACCAGCAGAACCAGGCTCAGGGAGGGGCGGCGTCTACCACGACTAGTTGGGGGTGAGAAGAGATAAACAAGATAAAAAACATGCTGTGGAAGAGAGCCAGAGATGAATAATAACTAACTATTAAATCCAGAGTGTCGTATAAACACAAATGGGATGAGAGGAGAAACACCCAGTGCATCATGGGAATGCCCCAGCAGCCTAGGTCTACTGCAGCATAACCAAGGGAGGATTCAGGGTCACCCGGTCCAGCCCCAACCATAAGCTTTGTCAGAAAAGGAAAGTTTTAAGCCTAATCTTAAAAGTAGAGATAGTTTCTGTTATTAAGTTAACTCAGAAAGCTCAAAAATACTGTTGTTGTGTTACCTTTGACAGTAAGACTGGCCTCAGTCTGGAAGTCTTTGGCTGTGAGTTTGATTTGTCCAGCTTCTTTTTGCTCGACGTTGCGCAGAGTCAGGGTGTGGACTTTACCCTCCGCCTTCAGCACCACCTGCAACAGAGTCGATAGTCACAGGGTTTAATCTGTCCTGTGTCACCGGTATGCTTCCTGTCTGGTTGATGCATACTTAGTATTTTCCTGCCCTCAATGTCACAGCGTGTCACAGGTTTTAACTTCCCTGAACATCTCACATCAAGTTTAGAGGTTCAGTTTTTGTCTGTATAAACCTTATCGCACTAATCTCACTAAACCCACTCGCTCATTTCCAATCTAAGTTGGATTTACACCAACGTGTTAAGCTTAATAATTTCCCAAATGTCCCCTCCCTGTCAGGCTGATTGGACCAATTTGTTATAAATCAACCAAGCATTGTGCTTGACTATCTCTGATCTGCATGTAAAAGGTTTATGAAAAAACGTGACAAAATGAGCTTTCAGACCTTTTTTGGCCAATTGAAATGATACTGTGTGAGATTAGAGTTCTTTGTTACAATCATGAAAATTACATGATATATGAAGCTAAAGTTTCACTCTCATTATGTATGTTCAAACTTTGGACCATAAGTTTTATATGCAAACTGGAGATGGCTCAGCAGGAAATGGTCATCAGGTAATAGTAGGCGTGCTTGTTTCAAACATCAGCATCCGGCAGGATGCATTTCTGTCATGAATATATGACATCAAACCTCACTGCTTTAAAGGATTAGGTATTGTATTGGCACTGAGCATTACCTGTGAGGTTCAAAATCACTGAAAATATATATATTTCCCCCCTGATCCTCATCCTCATGTTAGCAAAACAATACTTGCTAATGGTGAGACAAGTTTACATGTTTTATGATCAATACTCTTTGTTTTTTGGGGGATTATTTGTTTCTCTTAAGACCACTTTGCACATCTGTA